>JAGFMF010011395.1:206317-226285 GCA_019455555.1 Galemys pyrenaicus
CCTTCCTTCCTTCCTTCCTTCCTTCCTTCCTTCCTTCCTTCCTTCCTTCCTTCCTTCCTTCCTTCCTTCCTTCCTTCCTTCCTTCCTTCCTCCTTCCTTTCTTCCTTCCTTCCTTGCTTTTCTTCCTTCCTTCATTCTATTAAAGATTTATTTATTTATGCACACAAGAACTGGGGTACAGGCCAGAGGAGTGGGATGTGAGAGAATTCACCAGACAGAGTGGGGAACAGAACAGGCAGATGCACTGAAATACACTGCTGAGAGGAACAGCAGGTGGACAGAAGAGGTCTGCTGTGCCATGAGGGTTCCCTCCCTGGCTGGGGATTGAAGTCACTCTGCTGTGCCAGTGATGCTTTACAATGCGGTGCGGAACCCACTGCATCACCAGTGAGCCCCTGAAGTCATATTTCTCAAAAACTTCTTTTTATGGCAAATGAATGTATTGCTCATATATTGAGCACTATAAGAAAACCTGGGTTTATCCATTGCATATTCTTGGTGTTCTTGTCATAGATCATAGACACAAGCATTTAGTTCTGACTTATGTATTCTATTTTACTGTGTATGTTCCATGTATTTATTTTTTGAAACTATTATACTTTTTAATTATAACTTGATAATATGAAATCAGGACACGGTGTTCTTTTTTCAAGGCTGCATTAGCTTTTGGGGGTCTTCTGTTATTCCATATGATTTTGGGGATCATTTTTCCCAAATGTTTGTGAAAAATAATATTAGGATTTTGATGAAGCATGCACTGCATCTATAGACTATATTGGATAATATATCTATATGAGTTCTAATCCATGAACACAGAATAGTTTTCTATTTTTGTCACAAGATAGATGTTTATGGAGAGAATTATGCTAAATGAAATAAGGTCAACACAGAAAGAAAAAATTATACATGATATTGTTCAATGTAGGATCCAAATAATCAAATAAACCCTCATGGAAACAAGGTAGAATAGTGGTTACATGTGGGAATGCAGGTGATATGAAAATAAATGGTTAAAGTGCAAAGTTCTGGAGATCTACCTTACAGCATAATACCGATGATTAGTGATATGGCTTTGTATATTTAAAACTTGCTTAGTGGTAAATCCTTCACTAAGTGTTCTTACTACAAAAAGGAAACTACTACTAATAAGCAAAAGGGGTGGGAAGTAACATTGAAAGGCGCATGTTTAAAAGCTGGTGTTTATGGCCTTGATGGAGATGGGTGATGATTTTAAACAAGTGTGCTTAGCTCTGAACTCATTGAATTGCATATTTAAAATATACACATCTTCCAAAAAAGATAAAAACTGAGAGATCATTGCTTTTAAATTTACTGATTTTTTAACGATTCTGATACCTTTAATTTTGTATTTATGTTCTGCTTTGAAATTTTCAGTTTCTTTACCCATAATTATATTCAGTTCTCTGTCTCTCTTAAATCAAAACAGTTTATTCTTTCTGCCACCTGAAGTAGATTTTAAAAAAGCAATTTAGAGTGAACATTGATAGTTTACTTGGACTAGTTCATAATGAATATAATTTAGAAAAAAAAATACCTCAAATTGAAAAAATTATCATGATTTCAACCACATCTACACAATTCAAAGAATATATGAAGTTATTTTCAAGAAAGTAAGTTAGTTCCCTCTTCATATGCTAAAATCATCCCTACCACATGTCCATAGTAATATGCAACAGTCAAACCATAAGAGTTTCACTAGATGTTACTACATACAACACATAAGGTTATTATTATTTTTTTTTTTTTGGAATTAGCTTCAATGTTTGTCAGGCTTCTTAATGCTTTTTGAAAAATATCAGCACACTGCTGGCTTTAAGATGTAAGATGAAACTTTAAGAAAAGAATATTTTAAAAAGTTACCTTTCCTAAAGCATAATTAAAATATTATGCTATAACAATATCTTTTGAATTAGAAACACTAAATTTGATTTACATGTATGAACATAATTTTATATTATATTACTATCCACATGTACATTTGACACTAATTATTATTGGATGTATTTTAAGTAATGATATTTTAAGTAGTAACAACTTCTAAATAGTATACAAATACCTAATCAAATCATCACATTCTTTAGATCATTGTAGTTAGGACTGATACATAATAGCAGGTATATACATTTTAATTTTGGTAATATATATCATAGGGATTGTATTACTTTCAAGTTGATAATAGTATTGAAGTAATAATAGAAATATTACTTTATTGAGTGTTACCGTGGTTTTATAAAAATAGTACATGTATTATATCAGATTACTTTAATAATACAGCTATGACTTACAAAGAAATAAAACATAATTAGTTTAAATAACTTGCTAGAAGTTCCTGTAATGGCAGTGACAGAACTGAGATATATAAAAAATTTAGTTAAGTCCAGAGTCCCTATCTTTATCTCTATTTTCTACTTAAATACATATGCCATTTTATACCTCACTTTTTGATTACTGTTACCTGATATTTGCATACTCAAAATAAATTACGGAGGTTTTATTTTTTTTAAGTAATTTTTAATAAGATTAAGTGCGTGTTCCACTTTGGAATGGAACATTTTGATATACTGAATTAGTAATTAATAGGTCCTGAGGGTCCATTGTAAACATATATTCATTTTTCTCCTTAAAAATGTGTATATCAAATCAAGTCTGTGTACACATGCAAATTGGTATTTCTGAGAGTCCAGTTTTGCAGGGACCACGTGTCTGTAATTCATAAATATTGCCACTAGATGGCGAACTTGTCTTATTGACACTTGATAATTTTCAGATGCATTAAAAGAAACGTTAAAAAACAAAATCCCTTATTATATTGAGTGAAATAAATCAAAATGATAAAGACAAATACAAGATGATTCACTCATATGTGGAATGGGAAGAAACAAAACAAAGGGACACACACAAACCATAACACGCTAGAGAATTTGACTATAGATTTGAGGCTACAACAGGAAGAGAAAGGGGGATGAGATATAAAGAGGGAGGGGATCCAATGAACGACGGTGGAGGATTCTTGGTTTATGGTGGTGCTTGTGGTGTGGCTACAAGCATCTAAAGAGATATAAAACTACTATATACCTAAATCAACTAATGTTGTAAACTGTTACCTCAATAACAACTAATACAATGATACAGAGTTGTAATATGTACATAAGTAGCTTTTAACCAACGTTGCCTCAGTAAAAACTATCATTTAAAATATATATATATACACATTGCTATAAACTAATGTTAGCTCAGTAAACATAAAATCTGTATTGTGACACTCATCATATTATATATAAAAATAATAATTTGTCACTATTTTATGCACTCCTTCAAAATTATTGAAAACATAAAATAGAATATAGTAATCTATTATCCATACAAAGCTTATTATCACTTTGTCAGTGCATTGAAGATGGTCATCATTAATCCTCACCGATAAATGAAAGAAATGTTAATATTTTCAAGTAACATATATCAGGTCTGCTGTAAGGTGTAAAAACGAATATCCCTATAAACATTCTAATTCCTACCCAGATTTAAATCTGCTCTCTCTCTCTCTTTTTTTTTTAGATTTATTTATTTATGCATACAAGAGTTTGGGTACAGGCCAGAATCATGGGAGGTGAGAGAATTCACCAGAGACAGAGCCAGGAGAGAGCCGGGAGCAGAACAGGCAGATCAACTGAAGTACACTGCTGAGGGGAGCGGAGGACGAGGCAGGAGAGGTCTGCTGCACCATGTGGGTCCCCTCCTTGGCCAGCGGCAGGGATCTAACTGGTGCTGCAGTGGCTGTGATTTGCTTCATAGTGCGTTGCTTAACCCAATGGGCCACCAGGGAGGCCCCCTAAATCTGTTCTCTTTACTGCATATATAAAATTAAAAAAAATATTTAACAAACATAAAAATGTTATTTAGCGATATATTTAAATATTTTTTAATTGTCCTCCTTAATTAATAAGCTTCAATGAACAGTAAATTTTGAAATATCATCCCTTTGATAATAAAGTGCCTGAAACCTGGCAATAGTCCCATGATTATTTTAATATTTTTCTCTAAGACACAGTCTTGAAAAATCCAAAATATGGAATATACATATTTTACTTAAGATTAATTTATGGTATACTTGAAATTATCTAAGAGAATAGATCTCAAGTAGGCTCACTAAATATAAAAAAAGTTAATTATGTTGAGTAGATTGATATCTTAAACAATTTGATTGGAGTAATCAGTTCATAATATATATACCAAACTTAATGCTACACATGCTAAATATATACAATTTGTATTTGAAAATCATTTTTCAGTAAAGCTGTGGCACAAAGATATGAATAAAAATCATTTAGGTATTTGAAATATGTCTTTTCTTAGTTATCATACTGGGTATCAAATTTATTTAATGTCTGTATATTCCCATTTCAATTACTGGTTTTAATCTTCATGTGAGAAACTGCATAGTCAAGAAAGAGTTCTGTTACAGGTTTCAGGGAAGTGAAACATAAATAAGAAATGTATATTAAAAATCTTAAATTCTAAAGAATCCCTTTTAAAAGATATAAAACACCTAGTAGCAAATATAGGCAATAAGGTTTTTAAATGTGTAAAGGATTTTTAAAATCTGACACCAAATGCAAATGCAATAAAGCAAAATTCAACAAGTGGGACAACATAAGACTAAAACATTCTGCAAAACAAAAGAAAACACAAAAATGGAAATGCAACCTATTACTCAGAGAAATTGTATGCAAAACATATATCTAATAATTACATATTTAATAAATATGTAAAGAGTTAATGCAATTTAACAGCTAAAAAGAAAAAAAAACAATTAAGATTTGGACAGACCTGAATAGACATGTTTCAAAGCAGAGATGCAGATGGTTAACAGGTACACGAAAAAATGTCCACATCAGTAATCATCAGGGAAATGCAAACTGAAACCACAATGAGTTATCAGCTCTCATCTGTTAGACGGGTTATTGTCAAAAGGACAAAAATAAAATGTTGGTGATGATGTGGGAAAAAGCCCTTGTGCACTGTTGGTGGGAATGCAAATTGGTATATTCACTGAGGGAAACAATATAAATGTTCCTAAATTTAAAAAGATAACTACCACATGATCTTGTAATTCTATTTTTGGATATTTATCCAAAGGAAACAAAGACACTCAAAAATATATCTGTGCTTCCATACTGATAGCAGCATTATTAACAAAAGCTCAAAAGCTAAATAAGCAAGTCATCTAAGTTCCCATGATGGATGAATAAGTAAAAAAAAAAAAAAAAAGAAGAAAGAAAAAGAAAAGAAAATAACACACACACAGTAATATTATTCAGCCATTGAAAAGGAAGAAAATCTTATCATTTGCAAAAAACATGGATGAATCTAGAGGGTATTATGCTAAGTGAAATAAGTCAAAGAAAAAAGTGTATGATTTCAATTTTATGAAGAAAATAAAAACAAAAATGAGCTCATAAATACAGAGAAAAGATTGATAGTTGCTAGAGGTGGGTATGGGTGGGAAAAATACATAAAGGGAGGTCAGAAGGTACAAACTTCCAGTTTTAAAATAAATGCAGTATACAGCATGGTGACTATACTAAATACTACACTATTATATATTTGAAAATTGCTAAGAGTGTAAATCTTAAATGTTATCATCACAAGTAAAACCGTTTGTACCTATGTATCATGACAGATATTAACTAGATTTATTGTGGTGATTATTTCACAATGCATTCAAATATTGAATCACTATATAGCATTCCTGGAACTAACATAATGTTTTTTGACAATTATATCGCAATTTTAAAAAGATTCCAATTAAAAATTGTGAAAAGTTAAAAAAAGTCTAAGTTGGTATCAATATAAATTGACAGCAAATTTTCTTTTTTGCTATTTTATAAAATGACAGAAGAGTATATCTCAAGCATGGGTATCCAGGGGCAATGAAATGTGCCGTGCCATGACAAAAATAAACCCAGGGGTAAGATAGGTCCTGAATGTTGCTCTGACTTGAGAGATCAGGGGAAAACAGAGGACATAATAGATTTCCAAACCAAAACATATATAGAGAGGGCTAAGTGGAAGAGCACTTATAGATATATAAATGTTCAAAGGTCTACACAGGAAAAGACAGTGACACAGGTGAGAAACATGACCAGAACGTTCCAAGAAAGGTGTAGACATTATGACTTAAAGTCTGAGAGTTAGACAAAAGGCAAATCAAGTAAAATCCTAAAAGCTACTATAATTAAGGATGTTGGGAGCCTCCCTGGTGGCGCAACGGTGGCGCAACATACTGTGAATCATCCACAGTCATTGCAGCATGAGACTGATCCATGCCCAGGGCTGGGGAGGGGACCCACATGGCACAACAGACCTCTCCTGCCTCGCCCACTGCTCCCCTCAGCAGTGTGTTTCAGTCAACCTGCCTGTTCTGCTCCCCATTCTCTTTCTGGTGAATCCTCTCACCCCCCCCCCCCACACACCTCTGGCCTATACCCCAGTGCTTATATGCATAAATAAATAAATCTCTAAAAAAGTAATAATTGAGGGTATTGTATTTTCTTCTCTGTGATATGAAAAAACTAAGGCTTTTAAACTTTTAAAAAATCCTGACATCATAGAACTATGGATGCCATTTTCAGAGTTTTTTCTATTAAGAAACTTAAGTTTTTCATTTTCAGATAATTTTTGTATCAAAGTAAAGCAGAATATGTTAATAGAAAGACAGTCCTTCTAATCATCTGTCCTGGGCAACATTGGTACCATATTTTGCTCTCATTAATATCCAATAATAATCCACCTTGTTTTCTAGAGTTCAAAGATTTTGTAACAAGATATTTTTAAATTTTTTTGGCAAAAACAACTGGAACTGAGCTTAACATCGTGATTCACATTACTTCAAAGATGAAAAATTACAGGTATTTACTCATGAGAAAATGCAAAGCTCAGTTAACAGGTGTTTAAATATTTTCCTCTTTGGTTTAACTATTTATTGCTTTTGCTTTTTAAATTGCTTTCATTTTTAGGTCTTTGCAACACTTAGATCCATTTTATCAATTGGATATACATTCATTTCTTGGGGGTGTAAAATATATCTAGTCCCATAGTCCCATCTTCCCCCCGCACCCACAGCAAAATAAAAGTCAAAACAATTCTTGTTTACTTTATAGCGTCATACAAAGACTGTGTCAAAGTTTTGCCATAGACTTATAATCTTGGGTGGGGGGGAATAGTTTGGCTTGAATTCAAGCTTAGAAACAGATAACTCATGATAGTATCTGCTTTGGAGACTGAATATCTCTAAAGGTGGATGAGGTACATCCCTGTAAAAAAAATTTTGTCATATGGAATAGCTAAGATCCTAGGGTTATTGAAGGAATCATTCTTGCTTTGCTCAGAATAACTGTCCATATCTTACTATTCATGTAAAAATTTGACAATAACAATAATGACAGTTTGACAATAACAATTCTTTTTGAATTATAATTCAATAACAATTCTTTTTGAATTATAATTTTGTTATTAATAGTATCCATTTTTTTTTGATATCTTGTCTTCCTTTTAGAAACAGAATGACTCCCCTGACATTCAAAAACTTAACTCTGTCAGCATATTGTTAAAAACAAATGTGGTATTCACAGCTATGTGTTGATACATTCTAGCTGTTTCAAAATGATCTCACGGAACAATATCATGCAAAGTGACTCTGTAACCAGGATAAAGCAATACAAAAAAAAAATCATACTACTTTATAATCTTTTTTAAGCACATACAAAAACAATATCACTGTTGAAAATCAGGAAAGGAGGGCCTCCCTGGTGGCGCAATGGGTTGAGCGGCACACTATGAGGCAGACTGCAGTCACTGCGCTGTGAGTTTGATCCCTGCCTCAGGCCAGGGAGGGGACCCACAGGGCACAGCAGATCTCTCCTGCCTCACCTGCTGCTGCCCTTGCAGTGTGTTTCAGTCAGTCTGCCTGTTCTGCTCCCCGCTCCATCTCTGGTGAATCCTCTCACCGCCTTGGACTCTGGCCTGTATCCCAGCTCTTGTATGCATAAATAAGTAAATTTAAAAAAAAAAGAAAATCAGGAAACGAAAACCCCAAGTACACCCATCTTCCCTAATTTGAATGAATGTTTCTTCTTTTTGAATTATAATTTTAGCTTTATTCAATTTTTTTTCTCCTTCTAAAAATATCCATTGAGATACCCAATTCTATGGCCATACCATCCTGTATGCACCCTGTCTGGTCTAACCTTGTGATCAAAGCAGGGCTGGGCTGGTTAGCACTTGGAAAGGAGATACCCATTCATAAAATTACACCTGCTTCCTGGCAGCTTCCAATTGGGGGTAAACCATGAAAAAAATCCCCTAATAAAATTCAGAATCCTGTAAGTGTTTCTTACCACTTTTTCACTGACATGCTCCACAATTGCCAAAGTGTGTATTGTGCCTCACTGCAATGAATAATACATCCACCTTTTCAAATATAGTGATATCGCTGATACTCTTTGGGTAAAGGACACTAACATACTTTACATAATATACATAAAGTGAAAAATCATGACCTTATTACAAAGGTACAATGAACATGCCAAATATTTTATTCAATCCTTTAATTGCAAATCTGACTTAAAAGAAAACGTTTTCACAACCTAAATGCCCAAGAACAGATGAGTGGATCTGGAAGCTATGGTACATATACATGATGGAATACTATTCAGCAATCAAAAAATAAAAACTAGACTCATTTATAGGAACATGGATAGACCTGGAAGGGATTATGCTCAGTGAAGGAAGTCAGAAGGCGAAAGAAAAATACCAGATGGTTCCTCCCCTAGGAGGAATATAAGGGAATGAAATAAGGGTCAAGGCAAGGAATAAGAACAACAATAATAATAAAAATAAAGACACAAAAACCAAAAATGAAAACCAAAGACAAATTGGGGACATTTGGTGGGGAGGGGGAAGGGGGGATTGAGGGCAGATGGGAGCATGGGGGACTGAGGTGAGGGTGCACTGGTGATATGGTGATGGGGAATACATGGGGATTACAATTGATGTCAAATATACATAAATTAAATTTTAAAAAAGTAAAAGTTTTCAGAGACAGGGTCTTTGTACTTATGAAAAAAAAAATCATTCCAACAGCGGTTAAATAATGAGACCAATACAGAGTAATTGAAAAAATATAGAAAAAAATACTTTGGTGGGATAAATTTCTACTGACTAGGAATTGTCAGTTATTCTACAAATCCCAAGTTTATTCAAATGTTAAGTCACAAAATCAATTACACATATATTTTCCTAGATTATTAAATAATTATTGGATAAGCTTGTTAAACAGTGTTGCTAGGTAACACTGAAATGACCGCAGTATTCTTTACTGATTTCTATACTTTAAACGTTTTTTTCTTGACAGACATTTCTGAAAACATTCAGTATGCATAGCTCTCATAGGCAAAATGTGGAATATTCTCTGTGATGGACTCACAATAGTAGATTATCCAGATATGATTGGGCATGTTGGAATTTTGGAAAAATATCTCTAAAGACAAATAATGTATCTTGAAAACAATTGCTTGTCACATAACTATTTTGTATGGTTAGAGTATGACTATTATTAAAAGTTTCTTTTTTCATCCTACATGTAACAAATCTAGTTCTAAACTAAGGTAAGAGTAAGAAGAGCAAAAATAATTTCCTCATTCTAACTTCACCTCCTCGCCATAAGAAATTGCTTAAAGGTTGTTTACATACTAGAAAAAGGAGAGATTTGTATGGTTGAAATAAATTAATAACATTTAGAAGTTTCAAAATTTTGTTAAATACAAGTACTCCAGGGTTCATGTAAGTTTGCTTAAGAAAAAAATACAAATTCTAGCATTTATTAGAAACATATCTTTGATAAGCAGCATGGTATTTTCTTAACATTCCTCCTTCTCATGCACTGTATAGAGATAGTAAGAACGTAAGTGGTAGGATTTGAGACGATAAGTGGTGAATAAAAATGAAGTCTTATCATCCATGTATCATGTCATGTAGTAGATGAGGTATAGCCCATTTGGGAAATGATTAAATAAAACAATCAATAAAGGGTTAAGTGTAATATCTAACATAGTATCTGTTCAATCAATGTAAGATATAACCATTATACAAACATGAAAATATAAAATCTAATTTCTATATAAAATATCGAAAATAAATGTGCTTAAAACCCTTCTATAGTTTATATATATTTCCCAGTGATGTTTACAACATAAATTTTCTTAGAAAGATGTTTATTTCCACATATGAAGCAAACTTTAGGGAAGTAGACACAAATTTGTCCTTTCAGTGCTAGAATTAAAATCAATTAAAAACTGGTTTAACTCATTATCTATCTTATTACAATAAATTCTAAATTAATATCTCACAGATGAAAGAGATTTGACTACGTTTTGTGGTTGAGCATGTGCTAGAAAAATATATTGCTATACAAGCTTATGGAAACTGTATTCTGAGTTCCAGAAAAGGAAAATTCATTTTTATGTCTTGTAGTGCTCCTCTTATTTTTCTTTTTTTTTTTTAAAGATTTATTGATTTATGCATACAAGCACTGGGGTACAGGCCAGAGGTGTGGGGAGGTGAGAGGATTCACCACAGACAGAGCGTGGAGCAGAACAGGCAGATCAACTGAAGTACACTGCTGAGGGGAGCAGCGGGCACAGCAGGAGAGGTCTGCTGCACCATGTGGGTCCCCTCCCTGGCCGGCAGCAGGGATTGAACTTGTGCTGCAGTGGCTGCGGTTTGCTTCACAGTGTGTTGCTTAACCCACTGCGCCACCAGGGAGGCCCACTCCTCTTATTTTTCAAGAGAACACTGGTGAGTGAAAATGATTTTTAAAAATAAGCAAATACTAACATAATTAATATAAGCTATAATTTATAAGAAAAAAAACTGTCATAACTACATATCTGTGTGTATATATATGTATATATATAATTTGTATGATGTACTCAGGGACAATGTGAAGAATCTGATAGGTTTAATAACTACTTTCCAATTAATATCAGAGTAAGAGGTTGGTTTTTGGCGGCACACATTACTGTGAATTTAATTCTCACTAAAACACTAAACTTCATGAGCAATATAGATAGTAGCATTAAATAATTGTTTCATATCTTCATGTCACTGTGTTTGTGGCTGCATAGTCTAAGAGGCAGATGGAACTACAATTTCAGAGCAAGATAATCTTCTCTAATAAGAAATTCAATATTCACCAAGCAATGCATTGATGAACTATTTATATGTCTGTCTGCCTATCATGTATTTATCATCTACTTGTCATTGTTTTCATCTATTAATGGAATATGGCTATATCTTAAGTTTACTGATTTAAAGATGTCTATGATCAATAAATGTTAAAAATTACATTGAAGAACAAAAAACTGTTAGATACTTAATCAAACTAGGATCTTGGAATTGGCCATCACAAGCTCTTTCAACTGTGATTCAAGCAAGGGAGTTTAGAAAATTTAGTATGTTTATACCAAGTAGCCACTTAACTAATAGCAATACTAGATATATATTGGAATATAACCTGGTGGATGATTTAATATCTTTTTTCTCTTTCTTTCTGTAAGTTTTCTAATTTATGAACAGTAACTGACATACATTATGACCCTAGTTTTTTACTCTAAATTTTTACACATATTTTCAGTTTACTTACAGATTATGTACTAACATAATAGCAGTTTAAAGATAATTAATCAAAATGGAGAGCTTATGCCACCTTGGCCAAGGCCATACAATTAGAAGGAAGTGGTGTGTAAATTCAAAGTCAGAGTCCCCACACTTAACTAATCCTGTATTTTCACCATCTGTTCCTGCAAATCTAAAATCAAATGCAATTATTATTATTATTTTGTATTAGAAATGAATACTGTGTTTAGGTACCAATCAAAATTGATAATATTGTAATTGCACCAATATTGTAAAAATTAAAGATAACTGTTATGGTTTTCATGCATTTAGCATAGATGCCATAAGTTGCTCTATAAAGTTTCCTCATATAGAATCTTTAGTATTCCTTATTTTTTTATGCAAGTTTGCATACTATCCCATTGTCTAAAGTCATAAATTCAGTTTATATTTTTTTGCTGTCTGTGTTTTATTTTTACTATTAAAATCATTTTTTCAAAATTCTAATTGTTCACTCCTGGCATAAAGAAAGCAATTTATTTTTATATATTAAACTCTTGTAGATCAATAGGACTGACTAATCGATATACTACAAATTATGGAGGAGCTTATTTTTGATAATGCTTGTATTGGCAATTGGGTTTACAGAGATGATACATTTCCTTTCTTTTAAGGAACTTAGTCCACTAAGACAAGGATTAAATGAATAATGACATTTCCATGTAAAAAGCAGTAGGGGTATGTCTGCAATTAAAAAAAAAAACTAACTATGATTTATGAGGTGAAGAAAAGGAATCCTCAAGGAGTGATAATTGAATTTTGCTGGAAGGAATTTGTTATCAAAGTTTCATGCCCATGTTACTAACTGCATGAGAGTCATTATATTGGAATAGGCTTTAGTTATCTGAAATAAGATATGTCTAAAGTTGAGTTCCTGTTTTCCCACGAAATGATTTCTACTTTTTAATCACCTTTGTTCCTTTTGTAAGAAACTACAATTACTGAAAGACATGTGGGTAAGAAGTGGCTAGTCTTTTGCATAAACCCTGTAACAAATTCTTCACTTTCAGCCTGACTCCAAAGCATGCCTGCTTGACCACAATGCTATAATTAGAGGAATTTAAGTATTGCACCAGTATGTCATTAAATATTTACATAAAATAAATTTTCACATATTTATGGTGACATCTAAATATTTATAATTTTGAATAACTGTTATATGTTTGGGGAAAACTTCTATAAATATGGAATTTCTAAAAATAAGTCTCAAAAATTAAATTTATTCAAAGGAATATAAAAACCACATCAATCTGAGAGTCTGGTTATTCAGGACAGTAGTTGGTAACAAAGACTGCATGCGGGACACAACCATTTGGGTTTATACTTAGTTCTTCCTTATAATAATGTGACTACAGACATGCAATCTAACACCTCTATGCCTGTTTCCATTTCTTTAAATGAAGTTAATAGTAAGTCATACCTTATGTTATTGTAATGATTAAAATCACTAAAATAAGTAAAACACTGAAAAATGTCTTGAAACAAAGTACTTTACAAGTGATATACAATTGAGGAAGTGTGAACCTTTTCACCTAAATCATATATAGTATTATAAATCAATGTCAACTCAATAAAAGTAAAAATTAAAATATATATGAAAAACCTCTTGTTTTATAGGCAGAACTTTACACTTCCATCTTGAACTTCTAGTCCCATTACAATAGCTTCATATCCTTTTTTAGCATAATAAATTTATATATCATAAAACAATGCTCTTGTTACATTTTATGATCATCTTTTAATATTTCTCTGCATCAAATTTATATGTAAATCACTTAGTTTTTCAAAAATAGCCTGCAATTGTAGATTTAATCATTAAATTTATTTTGGATGGAGTAGCTATTAAAATTTTAGTATTACATCTTTGATCAAAACATCATAAATATGTTAGTTTTTATTGATAAATTTTAATATAAAAAATACAACATTTAACAGAAAATATCAATTCCAAAGTGTTAAATTGGTCTGTTTTTTTATTCTATACTGCTATATTTCCACAGATGTTTTTATTTACTACAAAAAGGAAATAATGTTTCTATTTCTTATAGGTTAAAATATTGAGAAACAATTTCATAAGTAAATATATGAAAATGAAATGAGAATGCTTAGAGAAATTCAACCAATACTTTGAATTTATTCCATTTTATTTTTTCATTGCATAATAGTTGCATTAAAATAGTTTTAATTATCACTATATTATCCATTTTAAAAATCAAGGAGCACAAAGTATTAGGAATCATCTTAACTGGAAATTTTATTGTTATTAATAAGTGTCAAATAAGATAATAATCCTTATAATTACATCACCGCCCCCTTTTTGTTGGACCTCCCCTCCCCCTTTTTGTTGGACTGCTCCTCCCCCTTTTTGTTTGCAACAGGATATTTTTACAAGAAGGGCAATGTAATGTACCAGAATAATATACTAATTGGTGAGATATGGTTATGTCCCCACTTCCCTAATAAAGAAGAAAAGGGAGACACAGGTACATTATTAAGAAAATCTAGTTAAGTATTTTCCAGAAACTGATTAATCTAAAATAATTTAAGAAGAGATTTTTTAGTATCCCTGGGGGTGAATAACCCAGTTTGAAGGTGACAACTACAGAACTATGAAGCTAAGAACAGAAATCATTATTTGGCATCTTTATCCCTTCATATGACTTACCAATTTTTCTCTATATCAAATCAATTTGACATGGAGATTTTCTCATCAATTCCATTTTAGAAATCTCTTTAAAACTGAGACATTTTTTTCTCCAGAGTTACAAATATCATGAGACTAAAGCCATCTTTTTCTTAGAGATTTGTTAAGTCTTTTCCACCATATTCCACTTAACCTGACACATAGTTTTCAGATGTATTATTATATTAACCACAAACAAAAAATGACCAATACAATTTTTTTTTCAAGGTGATTTGAGTGTCAACCCTTACACCAAGCTATAAATTCAACCACTTCTTCCCAAGCATATTACAATGCTAAGCCAATTGAATTTGTTCCAAAGTATACCCAGTATTTCCTTCAAATATACCTAGTCATGTCAATACCGTGACACTTACTACAGCTCCTTTCAACTCCCTTAGACTTAGTTGTTTACCCCTTCTGTACTTCCTTGCACAAGACTGTAGCGATGTAATCCTTAGAGATCCAGCTCAATGTTTTTCCCTTACTCCCACTATGCCAATTCAAGCAACTAAACTAAACAACCAAACTAAACCAAACACCACCTCACAGTGACTCTGTTAAATCCCTTTACAGATGTTCATAAAACTCTTTGATCCTAAACTTAATTTCATCTAGGTTGAAGATACAAATTAAGGTGCAATTAGATTGTTTTAGCTTAAAATGGATATTAGCAGGAGTACACCAAACATATAGTGAAGAGACGGGCTCGCTTCTTCCATATACTCACAACTAAATTGAGGCTGTACAAAGTCAACAACCCCTGAAAGATATAAGGGTCATTACTGCATGTGTCAGAGCAATGTTTTGTTGGAAAGAAGTAGGGAAAACTGTGATTCATCTGGGGTAGATCAACAGTTGAGAGGAGGGGCAGCTGTTGTATCAAACCCCACTATTGTTATTGACTCAAGGGCACACATCCACATATGGGAACTTGGAGATCTGGCACTGAACAGAAGAAAGTGATATGCAGATCTGGCATGCAGAACAGAGGATGTACTACTAGAGGACTATAGAGGCAGGGGTATGGAGTGATGATTATACCTTGAACCTTAGGTATCCAATGTAGATCACCTGGATCCTGAACCAGTGGGGACAGTCAGATTAGGTCACATGTGTTTCCTCGAGTTGCTATATGCAGCTTAGGCTACGACTTTCAAAACACCTACCACACCCTACCCAGGGCCAAAACCTGAATGCTCTTAATAACACTGAATGCTCTTAAAACAAGAGCTTAAGTAGCTGGACCTTAATTATAGAGGCAAGTGCACCAGGGTAAGATCTCATACTTTCAAAGCAAAGACAGCAATTCCAGTTTATGATCCTGTCTCAACTATAATTTTCATCCAGCTCTGTAGAGTGTTCAACTATAGTCTAAAGGTAGAGGCTAGCATAATATTTTTTTATAAAAAATTTGGTCGAGGAATTGGCCTAGGGTGATGATCATTATGGATCCCTAGCTGCAGCATAATAGGAAACTGGAAACCTTGATGTTCACTGGAAGCAAAGTTGAAGTGTCCTTCAGCAACTGTTACTTTCTACCTATCCAACTAGTGACCATCTAGTAACACTAGTGACGGGTCATCTGAACAGGTGCCAAGGCAGCATTCTGAAATTATAGACACCTAAGGACACTCAGGGGAAAAACCTAAGATTATATCCAGTTTCTTATAGGAGTGAAATAAAACCAAATAACAAAAGATAATAAACAATCCTATTATAATCTATTAAAAACTAAAATGAAGAGAAGAGAATATATCACAAATGATGAAGCAAAAGAAACCCGAGAGAAGTCTCAGTCCAGTAGAACTGCAAAATATGCCAGAAGAGTTTAAGCTACAGTTACAACCATCCTTACTGAGTTAAGAAAAGAAATGGATGATATAAATCAGGAACATATCAAAGATCTAGAAAATATGAGACTACTACAAGTATGAAGAATAGATCTAAAACACTGTAACTGAAACAGAACATACAATAAATGGCCACAACAGCAGACAATACCAGTATGCAAGTAATGGAGAATATTAATGAGCTTCAAAGCACTAATAGAGAATATATAAGCAACAAAAAGAAACAAAATACTTAAAAAATTAAAATATAGAAGAATACTTTAGGATAACCTAGTAGAAATAGTACCCATGCAATTGGGGTCCCAGAATGAGAGGAAAAAGTGAAAGACCTAGAAAATTTATTTGAAATTCATATCAATTTGGGAAATTAACCAGATTCTCTAATCCAAGATACCCAAACTTCCAAACTAAATAATACCAGAATGACACATTCCAAGACAATTCTAATAAAACTGTTGAAAGCTACTGACAAGGAACGAATATCAAAAGGAACAAGATACAAAAGAGTAATCTACACTGGAATATTAATTGGACTCTCTGGGCACTATTTAATGAACTTTACAGGTAGGAAAGGAATGGCAGGATATTTAAAGTTCTCCAAGAAAAAAGGCTTCCATATTAGAATACATTCTAAGACTATCATTAAAACAAAACAAAATATGGTAAGAAGAATCACCAAAAAGCAAAATCTAAAATTATTTATCAATAGCAAGCTGGAAAATTCAAAATAAAAGTATGAGAGACTTTCATAAAGTGAAAAAATCTAAAGTAATAGACTAAATTATAATATTAATTTATACTATAGAGTGTCAAAAAAATTTTGTCATATGGAATAGCTAAGATCCTAGGGTTATTGAAGGAATCATTCTTGCTTTGCTCAGAATAACTGTCCATATCTTACTATTCATGTAAAAATTTACAAAATTATGATCATATAGAAAAATGCAAAGATCATAAATGCACTTACATTATCAAAATTGGTAAATGTTATAAGAACCCAAATTAAGAATGTTCATAGAATTTTTCTTTCTACATGCCTTCATCAGATCCTCCCTAACCTAAGGTTAAATAGTATTTTAACATACTGGTAGTTTTCTTGCTTTGCTACTATATTTAAATTAAATCAAACTGCATATATTCTTCTGCATATTATTTTATCCTGTCAACATTATTTTTTAAACTGTTTTACAGTTTTACTAAGTTTGAACAGCATGCATATTCTAGCAATCAGTAATAGATGTCTGTATATATCCGACTAAAACATACATATTCACCAAAGATATGAAAATATTGAGGCACCATTTATAACTTTAACAGAAGTAAATTTAAATCATAACAATAACAGAATTCAGAATATTCATGTATATTCAAGCAATGATCTTCTGTACAAAAATGAGGAAGTATGTGCCATGATATGGATATCTCATAACAAAATGATGATCAACCTATTCATGTTTCTCCTTAATTCTCATCATTGGAGACTTACAATTATTAGAAATTATAATTTCAAAAATTAAGCCAAAAATAAGCTATTTAACTACACCATTCAGGAGGCTTCTACCATATGCCCTGTGAAAAAGAATCTAAAAATTGTGCAATTTGCTGGTAGCCACCAAACGTACATGTCTTTCAAAGTAATCCTATACATACTGTTTACTCTTTAATATATATAGATAAAAAAGAGAGATACAGATAGATATCTAAAGGAGAGGGGGAGGAGAGAGAGAAAGAGAGAGAGACAGAGACAGAGAGAGAGAGAGAGGAGAAACAAAAGGCAAAATACCATACTTGCCATAATACGATTTAGGCAAAACACTATAGCTTTCTATTTTCATGTTTATTTTTCCACATGGCCTATATACCATTGTCTAAAGTCCACACTGTTCTCTATAAACATTAAATCATCATCTTATCTGCTAATTTATTTTCTTTATAAAGATTTATTTATTTATGCATATAAGAACTGTGGTATAGGCCAGAGGTGGAGGTGGGGAATGGTATAAGAGGATTCATCAGAGACAGAATGGGGAACAGAACAGCTGGACAGACTGAAATACACTGCTGAGGGGAGCAGTAGGTGAGACAGGAGAAGTCTGCTGGCCATGTGGGTCACCTCCCTGGCTGGGGATTGAACTTGTGCTGCAATGATTGCTGATAGTTTCTTAGCGCTGCAACTTAACCCCTTGTGCTACCAGAGAGGTCCCTATTTTCTAATTTCTTCTGTAGAAATCTCTCACTCCATTATAAAGCCATAATACTTAATATTAATTTGAACTTCAAATGACTAAAAATTGAAGATAATCATTAAAAAAATTCCACAATTTATAAAAGAGTCTTCAGTTTTATCATACATGTATAATAGGGCCTTCCTGGTAGTCCAAGGGGTTGAGCACTGCACTGTGGGGCTTTTGCTGCCACTGCAGTGCGAGTTTGATCCCTGACCAGGAAGCAGACCCACATGGAGCAGCAGACCTCTCCTGCCTGGCCCCTTCCTCCCCTCAGCAGTGTGCTTCAGTCAATCTACCTGTTCTGCTCCCCACTCTGTTTCTGATGAATCCAGTGTCTCTCACACTCCATGCCTCAGTTCTTGTATGCATAAATAAATAAATGTATAATAAAATAAAGACAGCTACTTATAGGATTATATAAAATGAGCTGCAGTTTCACACAAATTATGTAAAAATGAACAGATATGAGAAGTTTTATTAAAAATAGCACTTTGAACAGTTGACTTCATAATAGTTATATAAATTTTCTTTTAACAAACTCATATAGATTTTGCTTTTAAACCAGTTATTACAAAATGAGTATTTACTTGTGTTAACTTCTAACAGAATAAATAAAACAATACCACCCATAAAACAATGGAGTTTTCAAAACAATATGCACTGAAACAAAATGATCAGTTTGTAGGTTACATACTAGACTAGGACAAAGTATTATAGATGTGTTATGAATTAATTATCTTTAATAACTCTTCAATTAACTTTAAACCTAAAGACAAGAGCACTGGCAATAAAAACAAATGCTGTTTTCACAAGCAAATTGCATTGTCTCAAGAACATTAGAATATCACAACATTATTGAGAAAGGGGATATTTATATTCAATGTAAGAAATGTAAAATAGGTGAAATGAAGAGTCAATGGCTCTGATATTTCTTATAGCATTTTAAAAAGTGAATTACTTTTGTACAAATAAATCCCAATCAAATGTTTCTTATACATATGAAGAGGTTCGAACCTATACCTCTGAATTATATCCAGTGATATAAAACAATATTACCTCAATAAAAAATAAAAATACTTTTAATAACAAAAACAATAAGTACATTTTGAAAAAATAGGAGAGAAATGCTGACATATAGAGAGTTCAGAAATGTCTTGAAAGTGAAAGTCACAAATATCCTCAAACAAAATGCTAATGAAAAATGCTCTGGGCTTAAATCTACATTTGACTTATTCAATTGTAAATGACATTTTGGCAAAAGCAATTTTTACACATGGAATTTTTGCTGAGGGTGGAACAATATATAGAAAATAAAACACAAATTCAAGAGGAAAGAAATTAATTATTTGAGTATATTTAAGTTTTCGTCTTGCAAAAGCATGTATTTGAGTGTTTTTTCTTTGCATTGCATTTCCTCCCTCCCTCCCTCCCTCCCTCCCTCCCTCCCTCC
>JAGFMF010011395.1:226335-258147 GCA_019455555.1 Galemys pyrenaicus
CTTCCTTCCTTCCTTCCTTCCTTCCTTCCTTCCTTCCTTCCTTCCTTCCTTCCTTCCTTCCTTCCTTCCTTCCTTCCTTCCTTCCTTCCCTCCCTCCATTTCTGTATCCTTTTCTCCCTCCTCTCATTTCTTCCTTCTTCAGTATTTTGATTTTCCTTCCTTTTCATTTTTCCTTCTTTTTCCTATTTCTGTATCTTATGAATACTCATAGCTTTATCCATGAATCCATTAACAATGTAGTTATATCACATTTTTAATCCAAAAGATTTTAACATCAGCTTGCTTGCTTATAAAACCAACATTTATTAAGTATGGTGAGAGAGAGAAATCTGAGATCTAGCAATGAGTGTAGAAAGAGGACTATTGAGTCCAGGAATCCTAAAGGCTAGAAACTACATTGAATGAGGGAGTTACAAAAAATGTTATTAATGTATTTGATAACTGTAGTTTTAGGGCACAATCTTTGCACAATTTCACAAAGAAATAACCAGTCAATTTTCTCTAAGAATGTTGAAAAATGTGCTAAGAAGTATCATAAGTAGGCATTCACAATGTGGAAATATCATTCAAAGATGAATATGAGCAAAAATGAGTGATTTGGAAACATTCTGGTACACTCACACCAACTAAAATGATGTTATTAAAGAGAATAATCCATAAAAGAAGTAAACCAATCAACCAAATGTCTGATTAAAGGAGCCTTCATATACCATTCTAAAGTACTTAGATGTCAGGCTACAGAAAATAGAGTCATACAGAGTTTAGATATTGCACAATTACTTATATAATTTCATATAATATAGGCAGCTCTCTCCAACCCAGGATAGAGATTTTAGATCCTTTCCTTTTGATGGTAGGCTGGATTTAATGACTGGTTTTAAATGAATAGAGCATAGAAAAGGAAAAAGAAATAATACTTTACAAGGGAAAACACTGGCAGATATGGCCATAAACAAGTGCTCAAGTTCAACATCCCCAGGGGTATTCATGCTGATATCATCTGCCTCATTGTATGTTTTAATAGGGAAAGCACTTCACCTCTGTTAGTGCTTTATTCCCCTGCCCCTTCTGCCAAAAAAATAACCATCTAATCATGAGGAATATTTTTTTTAAATGAGGACACTACAAAATATCATTTTTCACAATGGTCAATTGTCATGATTAAAAAGGAAAATTCAACTTGATCACAAACCAAAGGAGACTAAGAAACTTGATGACTAAACATAACATGGTATATGTTACATTTTTCATCACCACTTCCTTCAAAATTTATATTAATGGGGAAAAATCCCAAAACATCTCAGTGATGCTTCAGGAGGCTATGTAAGCCACAGCAAAGGAAGGTGAAATCAAAACAGGAGAAATAAGAGATTATAGAACAACACATGGTTGATCAGAAATCTGTGGACTCCTGAATTCTATCTAAATCAAAGCTGTTTTACAGATGAGGTTGATCTCCTCTCTGTGTTTATTCTCACCAATTAAACTTAGCCTCACAAATTAGTGTTCTAAATGTGTTACAAAGAATTGATTAAGTAACTGATCCATTAAAAATAAGAGATATTCATGATATGCTTCTGTAGCACTTGGAACCTGATTGTATGATGAAGATAAAGTAATAATAGAAAGTCAGTCTTAGGTCAGAGTGAATTAACTTATGGTTTACTTAGCAAGATAGAGATATAGGGGTCAGTCAACTGGAGAGGGTGATAATTGTTTCCATTTCAGATATAGTTTATCTTTATGTATACTATTCAGTCAACGCTCTTTAGAAGATAATCAATCCTAAACATAAACTTCTCCAGCTTAGTAAATACAGATTGGCAAACAACTTGTTAGTGGAAGTTAAAAAATATTACAAGTTTCTTAAAGGATTCTTAAAATCAGATGATGAACTAACTCAGAAAGTTGAATAAAATGAGATATAAGAAAGTCAAGAACAAAAACTTTGGGGATCACCACTAATAAGAGACAGAATGTGAAAGAATAAGAATCTATTATCTGGAAGGCAGTGGTTAACACAGAAGTAACTGTAAGCTGTAAAAAAAAGCAAATTTTTTCAGTGTATTTTTTTTTAATGAAAATGTGTGATTTGTTTTACAGTGGAGAAATTGGAAAATAGTTAGGAAAATGGTGAAGGGGCTAAAATAAGATGTGTTTTTTTTTAATTCAGTAGTAAATGAAACTATGACCTGACTATAAAAAATTAGTAATCTAAAATACACGAACATAACTATGACTTCAGGTAGAATCAAATACATTTTATAAATGTAATGATGGGCTAACAAATACTAATTAACCTTTAGAAAAGTTCAAATCTATAATGAGTGGTTAAGGAACTTTTTATAATGGCTTTAAAAAGGAAGGGAACAATAGATTCAGGAAATAATGTAAATAAGGCTACATAAATTGGAAAAAAAAAGATTCAATACAGAATGAACATTGAGGAAAGTTGAAGAGGATCAACAAACTTGTAAATTAGAAAAAGAAGTTATGATGAAATATTTAGAAAGTTGAAAACTATGTTAGGTAGGTTAAACTTTCAAAATCCATAAATAGAAGCTAAGTACTGAGCTAAAACTAATTTTATTAACATCTATGACTATGAAGATATCTATGATTTAAACTCATTTAGTTTCAGATAAATTTGAGATGAAGAGAAAATGGGAAGCCACAATAAATTCAGAAGACATGCCACCTGATAATGGATTTAGATATGACTATGAAAAATATTTTGTAATATAAATAATCCCTAAACCTCAAGACAAAATTTGAAGACAATTTAATGAGTGCATAAGGATTAGTCCTTTAAACTTCATGAAATAAGTCTAACTTTTATAGAAATTATCTAGTAGGTCATCACTTTTTAAAAATTCTTTTCAATTTTCATGATATACTTCAATAAGGTATTTTCAATTTCTGAAGAATAAAAATATAGCAGGTTAATTTTAAAGCAATTACTCATTTAAAAAAATATATAAATGTATAAGGATCATCGGCCAGAAGACAAAAGAGTAGTGCTAAAACACAACCAGTTAAACCAACTGGATAATAATGGATTATTTATCAACACTGTAATTACCAAAAGTAGAAGGAAAAAATGTGGTTTTTTTTGTTGTGTTTTGTTTTCTATTAATTGATATTTATTAAGTTGTTTAAAGTATAAATCTGTTAAGGGCTTATTAAACATTAGTAGGCTCATTTGACTAAATTACACAGAAATAAAGTTACAGATAGAGTATGTATATTTTATCCCTATCCAGCATCAAATTTGTTATTACTGTGGCCTTAGATATTTCCAGTTGACTTTCCCATTTCTAACACAATCTTGTCCTGCAATAAGGAAATTTTAGAATGAATAGAATATAATTTTAAATGTAATCATATTTCCAATGATTTCCCTTACATGTGATGGTATAATGCAATTTAAATATAGAATTAGAATTTCAAATCATATAGCTTGGTATGTACTCGACAACGAATTTCAGTATCAAAAATAAAATGCATCAAACAATTTCTCTCCTGATGTTTAGTTACCCCAAAGCCAAGTTTGTAATTACATTCAAGTACGATTAATAGACCTTAGGGGCCTCATACAAGAAACATTGCTGAGCAACTTTTAATCATTTAAAATTTGCATTCATTAATGAATATGGATATATATGATCATGTTACTTATTTAATAATTATTTTATGTAATCCCAAGTGTTAGTGTAATTCACATGTAGTGGTAATGAAAAAGTTGAACTGTTGTAGAGAACATCAATTTAATAAAGCTGTAATTTTATCACAATGCCCATATCTAACTCATGTTTTGGTTCTGTGGAGAGATGGAAAGTGTAAAAAACAATAGAAAATCAACTGTTTTCAAACATGGACCATTCTTACTGGTGTGACGTTGTACCTCATTGTGGTTTGATTTGCATTTCCCTGATTACAAGTGATACTGAGCATTTTTTCATATACCTATTAGCCATTTGCTTTTCCTCTTTGGATAAGTGTCTTTTTAATTCTGCCCATTTTGATTAGGTTGTTTCCTTTTTTTTGAGTTGTATGAGCTCTATGTAGATCTTTTATAGCAATGCCTACCGGTTGTGTGGAATGCAAATATCAATATTGTCTCCCAATGTATGAGTTGTCTCTTTGTTTTCATTATTGTCTCTTTTGCTGTACAGAAATTTTCTAGTTTGATGTAATCCCAGCTGTAGGTAACCTGAACAAATGTTCAAAGAGAGAGAGAGAAAACTTGAAGTGAACTATAGATCTGAGGCATACAGCAGAGGGAAGGAGATGGGTCAAAATATGGGAGGGAAGAGCACGAGGGACTACGGTGATGGGTCATAGATTATGGGTGATGGGAGATTTATGGGAACTACATGAGAGTAGAGAAATCAACTATTGCACAAAAATAAGCGAAATGTCAAAAAAAAAAGAGAGAAAAGAAAAATCAAGTTTTACATACTGACGTTCATGATCTCACAGTACCAATACCAATGGTATTCAAACTGGAAGTTATTTTGTTATTGAAAACCACTCCTGCAGTTGAGAAATTTTTGATGAAATAACAAATAGAGAGACAATAATTAGTAAAAACCTAGAAGAGTGATCAATGTGGCCAATATTTCATGCATATAAAGATTATCCAAGATGGATACGAACAACATGTAATGTTCTTTAAAAGAAAAAAAAAAAAAGATTTATTTATTTATGCAAGTACAGATGCTTCCCAGTGTGACTCTCAACCTGCTGCACCACCAGGGAGGCCCCCAACATGTAGTGTTCTAAGGTCAATGGCTGGAAAGTTTCATTTAGAATGCCCTATTTTGACATTCTGACTTTACCTAAATCCCTGACCTTAAAGTTTTTCCTTCAATTGTTTTATTTTCATCTTATTTATTTATGCATATATGAGCTGCTATATAGGCCAGAGGCATGGGAGGTGAGAGGATTCACCTGAGACAGAGTGGGGAGCAGAACAGGCAGATGGACTAAAATACACTGCTGAGGGGAGCAGCAGGTGAGATAGGAGAGGTCTGCTGTGCCATATGGGTCCCCTGTATGGCCCTGTATCCAACTCACACTACAGTGGCTGTGGAAGCTCCACAGTGAGGTGCTCAACCCCTTGCATCAACAAGAAGCCCTTCAATTGTTTTAAACATACTTTACCTATATTTGCCATGGTCATAGATAGTCCCTCAATTTATAGGTTGATGTTTTTCATTAATGCATTTAATTGCTCATTCATTTCACATACATTTATTGTGCTACAATATGTCATATATCTTTCTAAGTACTTCAGACATAAATAAATATAGAAAAGTCTCTAATAAAATATAATTATAATCTATAGAAGAGAATATAAATATATGTTGTGCCATACAAATGTGTCGCCTCAACATATAGGAAATTATTATATTTAAATATCAATTCTGTATTCCACTATCCTATTGCTGTTTCAGAGAGGTAAAAATGTTTATAACGATTTAACTCACCTTACACCCCCCCAGATATTTACAGGCATTTATAGATATTAACATTTATTTCTCAAAAACAGATTATCTGTTTAAGTTATTTTATGTAGATCAAGATTCAGCATTTTTACCTGTCCCTAAATAATACACATTTATTCTTTACTGGTAACTGTTATCACACAACATTTTAAACTAGTTGATCATAATATAATAAAGGAAAGAATATATACATGGAATGCATCTTATAAACTGTACCTGGGTTATGAAAAAAAAATATTACTTTAGAGTGGTGAAAATGGGCATCCTTCCCCTGTTTCTAATCTTAGCATAAAAGCTTTCAGGTCTTCACTTTTATGTATATCATTTTAGGCATTATCATTCATGGTATATTATGTTAAGATGCATTCCTTCTACACTAGTGTTTTGGGTTTTTTAAATAATTAATGACTACTGAGGCTTGCCAATGCTTTGTATATATTTAGTGAGATGATCATTTGATTTTTAGCCCTTATTCTGTTAATATAGCCTCACATTACTTGATTTGTTTATGTTGAACCATCCTTGCATCCAGGAATAAACCACAATTAACCAGAGTATATGAATCTTTCACTGGGATGTCCAATTTAGTTTGCTTATATTTTTTTGTGTAATTTTTCATGTTCTTTGTTGTTTTTGGCCTTCTTTTCTAATATTGATTCCATCTGGTTTTGGTTTCAAAATAGTTCTGATCTGACTGAAACCAGATTGATCCAGTTTGAAGTGGTTACATCTGCCTCAAACCAGTTTGAATCAGCTGAAACAGGTTTGGCTCAGTTAAAATTAGGTGGAACTGTCTTAAACCAGCCAGAAACTATTTAATCTGGCTGGAACCAGTTTGATCCAGTTTGGACTGGTTTATACAATATTGAACCACTTTGAACTAGCTAGAACCAGCTTATTCTGGTTTAAACCAGTTGTTACTTGTTTCAACTGTTGGAACCAGTATGAACTGACTGAAATCAGTTAGAATTAATTGTAAATATTACAATGTAATCATTAGCTCCAGGATTACTTTTAAAAAATTGTTTCAATCTCTTTGTTGATATTCTCATTTAGTTCATGTATCATTTTCCTGATTTCAGTTGGTTTTTCCTCTGTGTTTCTTTTATAATGTATGAAGTTTCTTTGAAATGGTAATTCTGAATTTCCTGTCAGGTAATTTGTATAAAAATCTATTTAGTTAGTGTTTGTTATGGGAGATTGTTTTGTTTCTTTGAATGTTTATTTCTCTTAATAACCATACTCCTTGTAGCATTGCAATGGCATCTGTGTATTTGAAAAATGTATATATATATATAGTCACCTCACTCAGTATTTGTGAACTGGCTTCAGTAAGGAACTACTTTACTAATCAGTCAAGCATGAAATTCTAGAGGCTTTTCAAACATTCTTTGTGGATATACATTTTCTACTTCTGCCTCTCCTTTCTGGAGGAAACAGTGCATTTTCTCCCAATCTCACATAGCCATGCTGGTTGCAGTAAGATACTCACTTTTGTTTTGTGGGCAGAGCACTAAAAGTCCAAGTTGTTATATGTACTCTTCTTCCTGAGAGATAAGTATAATGATTGTGTAACTGGTAGTCACAGGAAGCTACCAAGTCATTTTCTCTAAGACAGTAAATACTGAAAGACTGAGATGCAGAATATATGCATGTATACACTATTCCGCGAGCCCCCTCCACCCTTGCAAGGAGATCTATTAAGGATGTAAAGTATCTGCCCCTTTCTTTTTTCTTTGCTACCTGTGTATATCTGACTATGCTGGTTCTCCATTTTGGATGATGTAGAAACAGTTTCTCAGACAGCTTCCCAAATTATGGAGTACCTTGGATGTATGTTCTTTTTTTTTTCCCCCTTCTGAAAGAGAGGTCAGTGACAAAGATGTTCTACAAGCTCTGAATTGTGTTGATTTTGGTCAAGCATTGAAATGATAGGCTGAACTTGCCCTTCTTATTCACACAATATGTCTATTCTGTTTTGTGTGTGATTGGAGTGCTACTAATTACTAATTGGATTTTAGACTTATTTTAAAGGTAATTTTAGTTCATATGTAGTTGTTTATTTGGTATTTCTATGTAGGGATGCATGCTGCAACTTTCTATTCTATCTTGCTGATGTCAATCCTTCATGTAGTTTTAAAAAACATGGAAACAAATGCATTGCTCAACTCAACCTACCTAACAAAAAGACACTTGCATTAGTATTTATATCTCAAGGCAAAGGTGGAATGCCTAATATAAATGTCGCTCCATAAATACTATACTTGATTATATTGTTCTAGATTTAATCTAGTAAAATTGCAATAATTATGCCTTGGGTAGGCACTGAGAAAGTTAGTCTTAGAGTCATTTGTGGCTCTTCTGTTTATTCAAATATTCTCAAGTTTAAAAATTGAAAATTATCTTAATGATTGTACTAGTAATCATTCCATGCATTTTAAATATAATAAATTATTATTATTAAAATGCCAAGATTCCCTTACTAAATATGAAACTAAATATGAACATATTCATGCAATATATGGAGAAATATATATTGTTAGTTTACCTCTGTTAACATTTAGGTAGCAAATATTTTTTAACATTTAACTTTTTTCTTTTTTTTTCTATTTTTGCTGTTTTTAAGTTCTTATATTTTCAGTTTTTGTACTCACAAGTTACAATAAAATTAGACCTATATATTTCATGATTTTTATGAAAGAGTAAACTAATTTTTGCAACATACTTCAAGATGCAATAAGTTAAGGGAAAACAAATTTTAAATAAGACTTTTAATCATGAGAGTTGAGATATATGAATCTGTGAAAGTGATGTTTAAACAAGCAAATGAAACAAAGCAGTACTCAAAAGTGAGAACTGAAAATATGATGGTGAATGTTAAAAATATGTAATTTATTAAACTTATATTATCCTATTGCCCAGTAAATGGCCTTTTGTAAATCTTCATCTAGTATCATGAAGCATAGAGAAACATTGTCCTTTTTTTTTTTTCCAAGTAAAGCAGAGAATACGCCAGGAAACAAATAGTGTGTTTCCCAGAACAAAACCAAACTAATATACACCCATGCAAAATTGATTAATTTTGTTGCTAAAGGCAAGAATATGCCCCAGAACAGAAACATCATTCAAAGTTGTCCCACTTGTAGCAAAAACATGCACAAATCAAACTACTTTTGAAGAGTTATTAAAATCAGATATAATATTAATGAAAGTATTATTCTCACAGAGAAAGCAGAATAAGCTATGGGCAAAATTTTTCCATCAGGTGACAGACTTCATATAATATTAATCCATCTAATGTGGAAAAGCAGTTATTATTATATATGCATGCTAGAAAATTGTTTACTTTGCATTTGGATAAAAACACAGATATAAAGAGTATAAATTAACCTTTGCTTTCTGAGTAGCTGATGTAAAAATACATTTTTTCTTTTCCCTAAATTCAATGCTAGTCATGGGAGATTTCTTATTTAATTTATAGTTATGCTATAGACCATGCTTTAAACAATAAATCATATTTGCCCAATATTTATATAAATCCTAAAATATATTTTTGTTTTCTTCCCTCTCTTATCCTGTAGCATTTAACAATAAAATATATTAGTGGTATTTAACTTTATAGCATATTATTTAAGTTACAGGATTTGAAGGATTGCCTACATTTATGAGAAGCACAGAACAAAGTATTTCATCCACAATCTCTAGAAGATATCAACATTGCTGATACCTTGATTTCAGACTTCTAGTCTTAAGTTCTGAGACAATATACATATGTTTGTTTTATTCCATACATTTTTTGGTAGCATTTATGGAAGTCCTAGGAAACTAGTTTAAATATAGTTGGCCTGAAGATATTACCTTTGACAAACAATTCAAAAATGAACTTACAAAACTGCAAACCTTCCAAAATTTCACAGTACATATCCTGGTCAAATTCATAGATTTTGTTTATTACAAGACCATTTTAGTTAATTTACACAATGCCAAATTATCAGGCCCTTGTACTCCTGATTATTTGTTTCTATTAATAGATCATTTATGTGTTGTCCTGTGTCTCTTAGTTTTCTGAAAATCACTCACTTTGGCAAATGGAGTTTTTTTATGGTATTTTTGAATGTGTATTTAGAAAAACTGAGTGCCTATTTTTAAAAACAAAATGAATAAACAAGACAAAAAAATGCAGACTTGACTGTAGCAGTGATTTCAAACTTTAGCATGCATTAGAATCAGAAGGAAGAATTTTAAAATCTTCCTAATCTCAGGGTATCTGATTGAGTAGGATTGGAATGAGAGGCAGTAATTTGTATGATGTTCAGAATTTACTGTTTGAAAATCAATATCCTTTAAAAAAAAAAAAGTCCTATGTGATTAACATAGAGTGCATAGTTCAACATTTTAAAAGATAAAATGGCTCACATGTTTTTGCCTTATTTTTAACATTCTAACATTTCTGGCTCTTAAAAATAACAAATGTTTATAGTATTTTGAATTTGTCTTTCAAAGTCCAGGATTGGTGGCTTATTATTTTATGCAAAGAAAATGATTATAGTCTTCAATTTCAATGATCTCTATCTTTATCTCTATAGCACCATTATGTCCCTACTATGTATTTGTAGGACCTTTCAAAAGCTTCCATGTTTCTAGTTTTCTCTACTTCCTGTGATCCCTCTAAAAATAGTTTACAGTAAATTTTGCTCACAAAGTCCTTACATCAACTTTTTAGTGACTTTGCCACTGAACTTGGAGATGGAAATCCAGATAAATTAACATAGCTGACAAAACATAACTATTTAAGCTGTCCCCTTTGTATTTTCCTATAGCTTTATGCTTTTGCTTTCCCTTTTCTGTCCACCATTGAAAATGTATTCTTTTGTCATTCTGAATTATTACTTTTTAATCTTACCATGCTATCTCTTGTCTTTCAGAACTTGGCACACACAGTTTCCTCTGCCACTTCTTTACATGGCTAATTCTAGCTTTCAGTTTAACCTCAGCACTTATGAGAAGTCACTGCTGACAAATGTTCTTTTCTTATGCAATGCAGATAAACTAATGTATGCTTGAATCCAATAATATGCCACTATATCACATTTTTTGATTTGTTCTATTAAATGTGCATGGTTTTTGTGCTACCAGGTAGTATAAAAGCAGCATGATGAAATCATCTCAATCTGTACTTTTCATCATGTTATTACTAATGCTTGCACAATGCATTGAACAGACTAGTGTTCTTTAAGATGTATCTGTTAAGACAGTGTATTAATTCATTATTTATAAATTAACTTGGAATTCACCTGCTTTGGTACCTTATTAGAAGGTACAGAAACAAGATGTTTTATTAATATTAATACAATTTGAAATGCATAACTGCTTTCAATGACCACAAAAAATGGAAAGACAACCTACTGTTGTTTTTAAAAACATTTTTCAGAAACCTGTAATTTAAACATAAATATTAACAGTGTACTCTTGCAATACTCATCTGCAAAAACCTATCCTTTAATTCAATGAGGGAATGAACAACAAAGTCAAAAATAAGTAATATCAATCCTGATATTGACTATAATCAGATTGTAGCATCTGCTAAGTAATTACATCTAAAATTACTCTAGAATATTAATCCCACAAATAAGGCACTATCAAATCCATCATGCAGTTTTGCTTCCACTGATAAACTCACTTTTTTCTTCAGCATATTATATGCAAATATTTATATTTGTATATATTTACGTATACAGTTATTACATATAGAATAACATAAAAAAGTCCATAAAGCTATGTGAGGTATGTGTCTGCCAGTGTTTGGCATGTGAATGTGGTATGCAGATGAAGTTTGTTAAGTGAGAAAATATGAAATGCACACACCCTGGTGAACAGTTCAACATGGAAACATACATAAATGATGAAGTTACGTGATGTAAATATATAAAAGTTTAATTTTTAACAAGGCCTTCATAGATTTAGAAAAAAGGTTATATCATAATGTATGATCAAAACCAGATCTAGAAAACCAGGCAAGTTATAATGCTCACTAGATAATGGAACTGAACTTTACATTACTGGCCGAGTGACTGTTAACACAACTGATTTCAATCACTCAGCTTGAATAAATCAAGAGTCTTTTTGTTGTTTACTTCATTTATCTTTGCAACAGTGTGAACTGTTCCTAATAGTGCTATGTCAGAATAAATTTGTGCTGAGAATGATTAATCTATATCGATTAATTGTGTCTTTAGATTAATAGAGCTTTTATTTTAAAGTGAGAATGCAAAGTTGGTACAAGGGCTGTTTTATAATATCTATTGATTCTATCCACCCTCTTTTTTCTCTACCTCTATTCCTCTTCCCTTCCTCCCTCTCTCCTTCTCATTTCCTTTCATAGTTACTTTCTTATAACAACTTAAATTCATTTGAGAACTGTATCATATATTACAAACACAGACATTCTTAGCTAAAACATTCTGTTTTCTCGTATCTCTAAGTTCATTTTTTTAAATACCTATCAAGTATACACTATGAGGAAATCAAATGATATTACAGAAAGTCCATAATCTAAAGGTCACATTTAAATAGAGAATTTAATATGGAAGTAACTATTTTATAGTTTTCAGATTAACAGCTTCTAGAAATCAGACACATCTATAGCTAATTTCTTCAGATAATAAAACAGCTAGCTAGCAGTTTGTTGTAAAAAATCAAAATAACTGTATAATTGCTCACTACTATTCAATTAGTTAAAAAATTGTGATAGTTATTTATCTAGTGCTTACTATATGTATGGCAATATCATTACCTCTCTACTAAATATATTTATCACCTCCAAAAATGTCCTTTATTATTTTGCTTTCATTTATTGAATGTTTGTTTTGAAACATTAGTTTTCCTTCTTTATTATTATTATTAGTAATTTACTTGTCTATATAGCTATACAAAGTATACAAATATTTGATTACATTTGATTTATATTTGATTACATTTGTATTCTATATGTACACGTGCTTCATTCACCTTCCACCTTCTACCTCACCTCCATGCCAACTGCATCTTTTTTTTAAGAACACAGAGTAAAATCTTCCTCTTAATACACTTTAAAGTGCATACTATCTTATTATAAATACAGGTTCTATGTTGTATAGTAGGTCATTGGAACTTACTCACTGTAATATATTTACAGATTAGAAACTTAAAAACGTGTGTAATGTTTTCTATTAATTATTTTCCACTATGATGATCTTGAAGACATGTTCCACATGCCACAGATATAAAATAAAGCAGTAAAGCCTGATCCAGATCATACTGTATAGTTAAAAAAGAAACAAAAAAAAGAAAAAAATTATTATTACTATTATTTATTCTAGATACAAAGCCTTTGTCAGAGGTATGACTTGAAATATTTTCTCATATTCTGTGGGTCATAATATTTCTTGATAGTATTGTTTCAAATTTTAATTTTGGTGAAATAATATTTCTCCTTTGCTGTTCTTTTTGGTGTAGTATGTAAGGATCATTGCCAAAGGGACAGATACATCCCTGTTTTCTTTTGCATAATTTGTTTTAGTTCTTACATTTAGATCTTGATCCATTTTGAGTTATGATGTCACCTAAGGAACCAATTCCTATTCTCTTCCTAGTAGCTCTCCAATAGTCCCAGCAATGTGGTTGAAAAATTATTCTTTCCCTTGTTGAATTGCCTTGGTTTTCTTGTAAATAATCCTTTTAGACACATGGGTTCACTTTTGCATTCTTATTCCATTCATTTGATTTATACATCCACCTTTGTGCCAGTACCACATTCTTTTGATTACTGTTGATTTAGTGTTAAAATTTGAAGTCAGGAACTACGAGACCTCAAATTTTTCAAGATAGCTTTTTTATTCTATATCAGTTGCAATAGTGATCAATAAAAATAGGTATAGAAGGGGTAAATACATATATAAAATAAAATTATTAGTTTATATATTTTATGCATTTATATATTTCATGTAATATATTTTAGTTTTATTTCATATTTTATATAAATTCATTATAATTCTTTTATAATTTTGTTTGGATTTATTGCATATTTTTCTCATTAAAAACTGAGGAAGGATATTTATGTTTACTTCAAAGGAAAGACTCTTAAAGCAATATGTTGAAAGTTTTTCTCCAGTGTCATAAGCTGGTTTTTACATGAACTGTTATAGAAAGATAGAGGATCAGTTTCTTTGTTGTCTTTTCACACTCTGTCTTATCTTAAGAGCAATCTTTAAAAGTACATATATAAGTTCTGATTTTTATGACCCTTCATCTTACTGTAACAAATCTAAGTAAATGCATTTAACAATCTTCTTGAAAATCTGTCAAAATTTCTCTTCAAGAGACTTAAGTATTTAATCATTGAAACCAAATAATTTATTTTTCTGTAGAACTAATACAGTAAAATTATGTTATTCTTTGAATTGTCTATTTAGCTTTAATAAAAAAATGAGATAATGAGATAATAATGCACTATTTTGCATTATTTTCCTGTATTTTTATAAACTATATTTCAGTCATTTCCTATTTTTACACAAGTAGTTTACTGTGATAGAGGAATTATAAAGTTCAGATGCTTTTAAGTCATTGAAATAAAGTCTATAAACTTATTCATGATTTTAAAAAAATATTTATTTATTTATTCATACAACAGCTGTGGTACAAGCCAGAGACATCGGCGGGGGTGGGGGGGTAAGAGAATTCACCAGAGACAGAGTGGGGAGCACAACAGGTAGATTGACTGAAATATACTGTTGAGGGGAGCAGTGGGGGAGGCAGAAGAGGTCCCCTGCACCATGTGGGTCCCTCCCTGGCCTGGGATCAAACTGACACAGCATTGGCTGCGGAAGCCTCCCAGCTTGGCACTCAATCACTTGCACCACCAGGGAGGCCCCTTATTCATGATATTTTGAAGGAAAATCAATTAAAGGCTAAATGACCCTGAATATTGTTTTTAAGATAGTAGAAAAGCAAAAGAAAATGAGAGAAAATGATGTATATGGAATACATTACACAATTGAGCTTAAAATGTCAAATGTTCATTATCTGATTAGTAATAGTGTTAGTGTGCATGTGCGTGTGTGTGTGTATTTCTGTCTCAGTTGATTGATTTTGTAAGCACTTGGGAAAAACAAAACCAATGACCACTTAAGTTTAGTGACTTGCTTTTGGAAAAAGTCAAAGCAAAATAAATTACTGCTAGTTGACTTTAATATTTGGAAGCACAAGTAATGGGTTTCTTATTGATTCTTAAGTGTCAAGCATGAAAATTGGTCAATTGGAATTAATTTTTATAGTAAAATATAAATAAGTTGAGTGGCTTGGAAAGCAATTTATATTCCTGAAACTAAAATTTGAAGTACTTTACTTGTTAATATGAAATTGACGAAGAGAAAAAATTCAAGCATCTTTTCGAAGAAATTAATGCTTTTGCAAAGACTAGTTCTAGTAATTTTGTTGTATGTATAATTCTCTTTCTGGCAGAAAGGATATTTCAACTAAATAAAATAATCAAATAATAATGAAAGATACTTGTATATTCATATGCTATTTAGTTGTTAAAGTGTTTCAACTTAGGAGATATATTTAATAAGTTTATATCGATTTTTACATTTGTTCAACTTGCTTAAAATTCTATTTATTCAGTATAAGATCTATAGTAGATAATCTCCTTTGCTCTAATGAAGCCTGGATTGGGGGAGAACTACAGTTACTCTGTGCCAATAGTAGGATTTCTGCTAGTTATATAAAGGAGGAGATTTTCTTACATAAGAATCCTAATACTCTTCAGAGCTTCTAAAATGATCTAATAATGAGCTACCTGTCAATGAGAATAAACTCTCCTTCTTTACCCATTACTCTCACACATTCATTATTATATTTCAAAACTGTGATCATAATGGTAGTTATTAATAATCCTATGATTATATTCACCTATTCTCCCATGCTTCTTAACTCCTTTTTTATTTTCATATTTCTCATTTCAAAACAGAACAATTATTTCTTTTTGATTCTTGACTACATTAGATAATTCTATTAAATTCTGTAATAACAGCTATACTTCTATGGTCAATTTTCACTTTTTGTATATGAGCTGAGTTTTTTTTTCTTGTGAAACAGAATGTTCTATATATTCTTTAGATGTTTCTGAAGAAATAGACTCCATTTGTTACTGCATTATTATCATGCATAATCAATAGTACCTTCTTTCTGAAATCATCCAGTTAGTATATAAATCAGAAGGTAATGGCTTATGAACTAGCTTACATATATAATAAATCCCTTATTTCTCAAGTATTCCATCATTTGTTACATATTTTGCCAATATACTGATTATATATTTATATATTAAAATTCTTCCATTCGGAAATGTTTTATTTTTATGATGTTCACACCATTCATTCTACTCTTTTATCTTTTCCTGATTTCTGAAGCTACAATTCAGAGAAGCATATACTACCATGATTTTAGGGACTTCCAAGTAGATCTATACAAAGGGTACATTTTTCCTCTTTATTGTTCTCATACTGGTTTCTCTGACATCAGTGTCAGATACTGCTACTTTCTCCCCAGTGTTTCTTCATTTTGGTCTACCTTCATATTTTTCTTTCTATCTATCTATCTATCTATCTATCTATCTATCTATCTATCTATCTATCTATCTATCTATCTAGCTATCTATCTGTCTGTCTGTCTGTCTGTCTGTCTGTCTGTCTGTCTGTCATCTATGTTGATATCCCATGACCTCATTTTTCCTTTTATGTATTTCTCTCAACATGCACATCCATTCTAGTCAAGTCCTGTCCAAGATAATGGTTCAATTACTTGTGTTTCTATTCATGAGTCAGGAATTCAGACTAATGTCTTGCCTTAATTCTAGAAGCCTGGCTCCTTTCCATTTTAAATGTATCAATATTAAACTATGAGTGAAATGGCAATATTGTTGCAACTGACAAAATTAGTATTTTGTGATATTCATATATTTATTTAAGATATAAACTGTAAAGACTCCTCTGTCCATTATATAAGTAGCTTTAAATAACTTCAGCTTGTTTGAGGGGAGCTTTGTCCTGCAATAATAAAAAGATACATATGTTCTTTGTGGTTTGGAGCATTCCTCAGTAAAGTGATTTAGGATCATAAGTTATATGACTGAACACGGTAGAATTGATTGTAAATGAAATCCTGTCCTCTGTTCCACAGATTATTGTTCCATTGCTGAACAACTTTATATTATTGAAATCCTTAAAAACTGATGGTCAACTTTATCCTTTGTGCATGCACTTCATTACATTCATAAACCATGTCAAACGTAAACCATATCTAATGTAAACCGTATCAAATTTGCGTCATTACTTTTCCGCTTGGTTATATTTCTTAGATTATCACAGAATACCTTGATTTTCCACTCTCTTCACTTAACACTTCAATAATCTTTATATATTACCCCATGCCAGCATCAATGGTAAATATCACCCTCTATGTCAGAGTTCATAATCCTTAAAGTCAGGGCGGAAGTGTAGACCAAGATCATGTATTTGCAGCTGCCGCTACATAGATCATTTTTGAGTTTGATAAAAACAGAACTTCCTCCCCGGTCAATGGCTGCCACATGAACAATGGAAACACAAGGTTTAGGGCTCTGTTTGTTTCAGTTTTTATAGATATAATGTACAAAACTAAATTTACTTTCATATTTATGTGATGTTATACCTTAAAATAGACATAAAATTATAAAAAAGACTACAGCTTTTATTTTTAAATTCAAAAAATAAATTGTGACATTTTTAATTGTATGTATATATGTATATCACCATTCAACAATTTATAAACAGATTGACGACATATATTTCACTTAGACATTTTCACAAAGAGCCAGCTTTTCCAGAACTGTTAAAAATTATACTTAGGAAATAATAGTTTTAAAAATAGCATTTGATTTACCCCTCTAACTTCCATATTCTAACTTCAGAATCCATGAAGGCAACTAAACATGGAAAAAGCACATAAAATAATCTTTGGTTGTGACATAGCAAATCTTTTCATTCATCCTCAAGGAGGAAAAGAACACTGGAAGCTAACCAAGAGAAGGAATTGATTGTTCAATGTTCCATGTTGAATGGCATAAAGCAAACATCTTGGCATGACAGTGGATTAAGAAAACCATTTGTGTATCTACACTTTTGGGGAAAAAAATCTATGGCTGTCCTTTTTATAGTATGCTGCATTTTCAAGTAGCCATAGCAATACACACTTTATATAAAACAGTCTGGAGCATAGATAAAATGGGTACAAAACCTATCTAGGAGTTAATACAAAAGTAGAAGGAGATAACTAACAATAAAATATTTCACAGGGGAAGTAAAGTCCCCATAATAAAAGTACAAACTTAAAATTAGGGAAAGAGTTCTAAGCAAATAGAAAACTGGGTATTGCAAAAGTTCATGGTCTTGATTTTTTTTTTCAAATTCCAAAATTAAACATGTTTGAAGACATGCACAAACACATAAACAGTAATATCCTAAGTGCTACAGGCAAGAGGGACTGCAAAAAGAAGGTGCCTTACTGCAGCATAGTAAGTGGGAAGGAATTGCATTTGGAGGGAAGCATTTTAGCGTTATTATTTATTCCCTTTCCATACTTCAGATTTTTTCTGAAGTCCAAAAGCAGATTTACAGACTTTACTTCATGTCACCCATATAGTACAAAACCTTTTTAAGCCATTCTTTTCCCAAATACTTTCCTAAAGATAAATACAGTATATTAGTATTCTGATTTAACCCACTTTTCCATACTACTTTATGCTAAAGGCAATCTGATTTAATATGCCAGAATGGACAGTTTATGGGCTAGCAAGCTTATGAACAGGAATGTTTCACATCTGCATATTCCCAATAAATGTACTACTTTGATTTGACCATGTATTATTTCCTTTACTACATCTTCTGTGTCTCCCACTAATTAGTATTCAAATGGATAAAATGAGTTACAGTGTCAAATAGGGGCAAATGCGATGACACTAATAAACAAATCTCATTGTTATTAGGCTGACCAAGGCACTTACTCAGACACAAGTGTATGAAACAGAGTGTTAATATCAATTGGTGATTAAGGAAACCCTCTGTTAACGTGAAGATCATATGATATACCAAAATCAGCAGAGATGGATAAACCAAATATGATGAGTAGCTGGAGAAAACAATTGTCAAAAGCTCACTGTAACTTTAGATATGCTGAATAAGTAGGAAAATTCTAAGTTAAATTTGAATTTATAGTTTTGTTTAGATAGGAACATAGGTTTTACTACCACATGCTTTTCTGCTTAAAACAAATATTCATTATCTATGTGTTTAAACTAAAAAGAAAATGACCATTTAATCATGAAAAGGACTTTTTTTTGGCAAAATGTATATGCATATAGATAGTGAAAATATTAGTGTTCACCATGGGTTGGGCTTGGGACAGAAGAGGAAAGGGATGTGTAAGTGGAGCACAGGATAATTTTAGGGCAGTGAAACTACACAGCTGATGCTATGATGACAGATAAATGACAAAATCTACAGAAAGTAAATTCTAATGTAAGTTATGTAGTTGGTTAAAAATAATGTATCAATAATGTTTTATCAATTAATTAATTGTCATCAATTGTAACAAGTGTGTCAGACCAATACATCAGTACAATGCAACACTCTAAGGAGGGTCAAAAATATGTAAGCACTCTATTTACTTTCTGCTCAATATTTCTATAAACCTAAAGCTGGTCCAAGAAATGTTTGTATTAATTTTTTTAAAAGGAGGGTGGGGCTTTCCACCCACTGATAACAGGGCTATCTATTTAGTAAAGGATTCTATTGACAAAACATGACAGATGGTGATTCAAGCACCACATCAACTCTAAGGGCTCACTCCCTTTAGGATCTTATTTCTTTTTCTATATATCTGGTCATTTGTACTACTCCCCTCTCCTCATTAGTATTGCACACATACTTAAACTTCCAGAAAATTCCCTTTGAATTAAATAACGAAACAACATATAACTCAATGTGTGACCTTCTTACAGATGCAAACTCCTCTAAGACTATGTAAATGTGCTCTTTCTCAACTTTTCCCCAAGCAGAAATTATAAAAATGCTTATGTTGCAAAATGATCCTTTGCATTCAAAATAAATAGATGTTAGATGCTAGCAAAGAAAGTATTAGTTATGTAGGCAGATGCTAAGGTTTCACATTTTAGCCATCAAGTTTGGCATTTGATGAATGTGGTAAACTTGACATCATAAGAATATAGTAATTTTAATAGAAAGGTGCTTATATATTGTACATTAAGTTTATATTCTATTATTGTGTCTCATTTTGTTGGTTGAAAAAGTCAACAGAAACAGTAATCACTATGATGTGAACAATCTCTTCTGGAATTGTAACATACTTATAAATCTTATTATAATGTTATTTTTGACCTGACTTGTGTTCGTTATATCCAATAATAAACAGTTCTTCAGTCACTTAGGAAAGAGGATTAGTTCTTTCATATCTCTAATGAATACTTTGTCTTCTTGGTTCATGTAAAATCTATTATGCTTTCACTTATTATTTTATTAATTATATCCCAATCACTCCAAGATTCAATAAAATACTATAGTAAAAGCTCATGTTTCTGGAATTAGTTCAAACATGAATTTAACATTTCAATAAAACTTAAACCAGGGCAATCAATTCATTTAAAAGTGCAAATATAAAGGGCAAAAGGGATGTGCATTTGGAAATATTTGAAAGAAAATGCTGGTTTTATTTTATTGGATTCTAATTCAGTGAGATTATAAAGCAGACTGCAGCATTCTTTAAAATGGATTCAAAACATACCTGCTTATATAATTTTTGTAAGTATATGGAAAAATAATGAGGATATAATTTGTCTTATAATACAGAATTTGTAGTTGATTATCATTAAACAAAAATAGTGTAATAATTACAATTTTAAGATTAGAACATATATACTTTTATAAAAACATAAAATTAATTTTTAAAGACATCGCTAATTTGAAATGACTGCTGTATGGTTTTTTCAGCTTTCATTTTTTTATTTCTCAATTTATCTGATTTAAATTCTATATCACTTTCACATTTCAAGTTATTATGGGAAAGAGACATTATTAAATCATATTATTAAACGATTCAATAGTATCCATGACCTTAGTAATAAAATATCAGCTGCAGCAAAGTTATCTTTCCACTAAAGAGACTGAATTTTTACTTATTTATTATTTTACTAAAGTTCATAAATTACAATAATAATCTCCATGCAGGAAAACTAAGATAACATTATGTAGATCAATAGATAATCTCATCTAACCCTTGGAGATGATAATGTCATGTGCTCTAACAGTGGTCAAGAGTCATTGAAATGGGCCTCCCTGGTGGCACAGTGGGTTAAGCAATGCACTGTGAGGCAAACTACAGCCACTGCAGCACAAGTTCGATCCCTGCCCTGGGCCAGGGAGGGGACCCAAATGGTGCAACAGACCTCTCCTGCCTTGCTCGCTGCTCCCCTCAGCAGTGTGTTTCAATCAGTCTACCTGTTCTGCGCCCCACTCTGTCTCTGGTGAATTCTCTCACCGCCCTGGACTCTGGCCTGTATCCCAGATGTTGTATGTATAAATAAATCTTTTAAAAAATAGTCGTCATATAGAAGATACAATAAGAATTAACCAAGAAAGTAAACAAACATAAATGTGAGTTGCAGAATTAGGAATACTTTAAATAAGAACAGAGTATGTAAAGAAACAAATGGGAAGATTAAAATACGAGGCTGTGTGTTTGTGTGTGTATTGAAAAGTGTATGTCTTGTAAGACTGTTCTGGTAAACTCACAAGGTGTACTTATAAGACGGGTGAAGGAGTTAATATGTAATATTTAAATATTTTGTAAAAAGGTATTCTGCCACTATAAGGAGCTAATGCATAAACTCATAAAATCAAGAAATGAGTGGTTTATACAGGATACATACTGAAATGGAAGCACAGTAAAGGCCTTTGTTTCTAGTACACCATCACTTAACCACTATGCTTTGAAATTAATGAGTGGGCAAAATACACTGAGTATTGATGGGTTGTTATCCATGGAGCATATTAGAAAATAGCCTTTTATAAATATAGGCTGTATTCATTTGCCAGTGATGTCATAACAACGGAAATTATTTTTTCATAATATGGCAGCTTAACTATTCAGATCAAGGTGTCAGCAAAGAGGGTTTCTTTCAAGAAATCATTCTTCATGGATTGGAGATGACTATATTTCTCCAGCATCTTCCCATGGCCTTCCCTCTACATATATTTCCTAATCTCATTGTCTTATAAGGGCATAAACTACAGTGGATTAGGCCTACCCATAAGACATCATTTTACCCCTATGAAAGCCCTGTCTCCAAATATAGTCACATTCTGGGTTACTGAGATCAGAACATCACCATATGAAATCTGGAGGGTATGGCACAATTTATTTCAAAACGCAGGATGAGTAAGTGTTCTGTTTATTGTTATTTATCTTCAAAATATATTGGTATTCATAAAGAGATTGACACAAAAAACACAGAACTAATTCAGACCTTTCTTTTGTTGTTTTCCAGTTCTTTGAATAGATAACAGTACTGATTGTTTTACTTGTCTTTGAATTATTACCTATAAGTGAAGGTTGGTGAATATATCACGAATATCTGTAAGGCAGGAGTTCTCAGTATGTTTTGAGATATGAATAATTTGATTACATCTATAGTTCATCAACTCTGAAATCAAATGTATTGATGCTAAATATTCCATAGAGTTTAAAAGACACAATAAACCTTAAAATGAGTTAGTGGGATCTAGGCTAGAACTCTAACTCTATTTTTTGTCAGTAAGTATGGGTGATATTTTTATTAAGAAAAAAACTGAAATGGAACTTCAAAGTAGGCCAATACATAAGTTGGGCAGACTTTTTTTCATTTTCCAACAGAAAATCATATAGACTGTTAATACATAAGTTATATCTCTTAATATAACTAGTTGTCCAAAGGTGCATTATTTTCTGATATGAAAATAATTTGAACTAAAATATTCTATTTTACAATAGTAAGAAGTAAATGAGGTTGTTGTTAGAATAATTAATTGCCTATGCCAGCTGTAATGACACTTACATCATTTAAAGAAAATGTATCAGAAATGCATGAACCTAAAAATATGGTTTATGAATTATGGGGCATGAAGCAACACCCTAGTATTCTATCTAAATGATACATGTTTTAGAGGTCAAATTCTTGTGTTTTTCAGATGTACTGAATGAATACATTCAGTACTTTATTTCTTAGATTAAAGCTTTATCCTTAGCAAAATCAGTGCATTATCCACAGCTTGGGGATAAATCAAATTCCATTAGTTTATCAGAAAGGTGAACCTTCTGGTTTTCACTGTTCTCTGCCATCATTCTAAATAAAAAGAGTTCATTCTATAGCAGTTTTAAAGGATTTGCTTTAAAAATATCTTCCAAAGATTTAGAGCCTGTGAAGTGACTACCTCCACATTTGACTGGTCACAAGTCATTTGAAAGTAACTAATCCATTGAAAGCCAATCTGATAGGAGTGTCCTGTCTATGTAATCCTCAGGGGAGAAGTAAGTCTCACAACCTGGCTGAAGAACCACTCGCCAGAGAAGAGTCATAGATAAATAGTTCCCAAAGGATTTTTGAGGAAAAGGAAAGCCTGTCTACAAACTTTAAGGAGGAGCACATTTGGCTTCACACTAACTGGATATTTTAGACATTTTAGAGTTTTCTGTGTACTTAATAATTGGGTATGTAATGTTTGATTAATTTTCTTGTGTCTTAAAAATACCTATTTTCCCTCCTGCTATTCTTCCAAAATTTCCTAAAGTTCTCCTAATGACTACGCCTTACAAGAAAAAGTTTCTTGTCTTTCCTGCTTATGAAATAAATTACAGCAGAAGGGAGGGATACTGGAAAAATCAGCCATGAAACAATGACTGACACATGAACAGGGCAGAACATAGCAAAATCCATGAGATAACCAGGATTTTCTGGGCAATCAAGCATTGGAGAGGGACAGTGAGTGGAGAGGGACAGTGAGTCTCAGTAAGTATAAAGCATGATTGTGAGCAGGCTCTGCCAACATGCCAAAGTTAGTTCATGATATGTCACTTTTCTTTTACCTTGATGGCTCATCCTCAATTCTAGGCATTAAAAAAGAAAAATCATCCGCCTTCCACAATTCTCTTGAATAATATAGTTTGATATGGCATGGCAAATGCCTTACGCTCTTAAACTTTTGAGACAAATGCAGATATAGGGAGGAAGACAGGGTGATGTGAGAATATATCTGATGCAAATAATTTTTTGAAAAAAGTAGTTTTGTGCTTAAATTCTCCTTTTTATAATTATTGAAATTTTTGGAAACATTACCATTTTGTTTGACATCTTCCTATAATATATTTCGCTAATCATCTTAATCAGAGTATGCAGAGCCTAATTTAACATTTCTCTTCTAACTCAAGGCCTTCCTATCAGTACCAATTAGCAAACTGCAGTAAAAGAATGATGCCTTAAAGGACTATTAAGAGGTGGAGGCCTTCTTGCCCTGAACTAAATGGTGCCAGATGGCTGTCTAATTAGTTGCATCTACATTCTACTTCTTAGCTGCGATCTTCTTTGCAGCATTTCAGCTAACAGACCCTACTCATTATTTTTCACATTTATCTGACCTGGTGTCTTCTGTAGTCTAAGAGGAAATAAAATTACAAAATTGATTACATTTTAAGACTTAATTATTTTGATTAATGTGAAAGTTTGCCTTCAGTCTCACTCAAGGAGTAACTGCTATATAAATACAACCTTTTTGTATGTGCTTGATCTTCCAACCTTGTTTTATATTGCAGAAATTGCAGGCTGATGCCTTCAGAGTTTAAACTTGGAATCCTGAGACATTAGTGAAAATCTGTTTTTGCATATATATGTCCATCTTATCTCAATTTTGTAATATATAGAACTTTCTTCAAAACAATGCAACATTGTAAATGTATTTTCAAGATGCTGATACTGAAATAGTTAAGAGCCAATGAATTATATTTATGCCACTATCATACTATGAAGGTGCCTCTGTGAATTTAACAAAATGAGACATATGTGCTGAGGATACAGTTCCCGGTGGAGTATCTTCCTTAGCAACAACCATGTACAGGCATATCTTATGTTATATTTTTATTACTTATAAAATTTTTGAGATGAATTATTAGCAGGCTTAATTGCAATTACTTCAAGTAAATTTTAAATACCTAAAAAAGATTCTGTACTATCAAAACAAAACCACAAGACTCACTTCCAGTCAAATCAGTGTCTATTGAGATCAAATTATTCATTATTAAGAACAGAATACAATTTTTAAAGATATATTAAAGTGGACCAGAAACTGGTCCACTGCTGTATGCTGTGATTTGGAATTCGTTTTGTTTGTATTCTGTGAAAGTCTTGAAAAAGAATATATTATCGAATTCATCTGATTCCATTACTGAATGCCTACCTGAAAGTTGATTGCCAGACTCTTAGCATCTTTCAAAGAACATCTCCCTCATTTAATACTCCACCTTCAAATAATAACCCCAATCACATTTTTTCCTTCCTTCTTTGGTGATTACAATTATGCCTACACTGTAGTACATTTTATAAAGGAATAATAATGATCTATTCTCAAGTGTTTGTTAATTACTTAAACTTAGTTTTATTGTTCAAATAAAAATGCTTGGGGGTAACTTGAGCTCATATTTCCTAAATAAATATGCTTCTGAATCTCTGAGCACAAAACAATTACTCTCTTCAGTGTTATATTCCTGTCAGAGTTACTGTTTTCAGTATCTGTTTTGGAGTATTTCTCTCTCCCAGTCCTAGCTTATCCTCCATGCATGTTCTCCCTTGTTTTCATGGTCTCCATCCTATTCTTCATTGTGCTTTGAAACCAACAAGTGTTTCTTTTGATACAGTAGAACTTTCAATGTTAATGTTTTACAGAAGAAATCAAACCATATTCATTGTGAAATGTTTTGTGACAGTGGAAAGACAAAAACCAACAACTTTATGCTTATCCAATCAGACACACATAAGCACACAAAATTTTAGTATATCCATTTCAGTTATGCTGCATATAAATTCAATTATACTATACATATATAAAATTATACTGTATATTAATATGCATAATTTATATCCTGGTTTTCCTTCTGAATGTTATATGAACTTTATGATCATGTTATTATAGGTCATTCCTATACAACTGCTACTGGTTAAATATTTTACCACATAAACATATTTTATTTAAACCCTTCCTATTATCACTAAATCACTGTTTCTTCATAAATAAAACTTTCTTTCTATACCTGATATCTCTTTTATTGAGTTTATAGATAAGGTTGCTGCAAAATAAGAATAAATACTTTTAGGGTCTTAAAATATACTTCCAGGGCCTCCCTGGTGGCACAAGGTGTTAACACTGCACTATGAAGCATCAGTAGCCACTGCAGCATGTCAGTCAGGGAGGGGACCCACATGGCATAGCAGACATCTCCTGCTTCACCTGCGACTCCCCTCAGTAGTGTATTTCAGTAGATCCACCTGTTCTACTCCCTACTTTATCTCTGGTGAATCCTCTCACCTTCCCCTACCTCACACCTCTGGCCTGCATCCCAGTTCTTGTATGCATAAATAAATAAATCTTTAAAAAATTGAAAAGTAAATTTTTTTAAAAAAATAAAATATATTGCCAGGGGCCTCCCTGGTGGTGCAAGAGGTTAAGTCTTAGTACTATGAAGCTATCAGCAGCCACTGCAGCGGGAGTTCGATCCCTAGGCGGGAAGATAATCTACATGGCGTAGCAGACCCATTCTGTCTATCCTGCTGCTCCACTCAGCACCATTCAGCAGAGTATCTCAGTTGATCTGTCTGTTCACTCCTCGCTCTGTCTCTAGTGATTCCTCTCACCGCCAGTCCCTGCATCTCTGGCCTAAACCCTAGCTCTTGTATCCATAAAACAAATATATTTATTAAAAAATAAATAAAATCTATTTCCAGGTCAATTAAAAAAAAGATTAAAGTTGTACACTTCCACCTAACTATATCTATGTATCTATCTATGTATCTGTCTGTCTGTCTATCTATCTATCTATACATATCTAATATATATTAGAAAACACTGTTTAAAATCAATAAGATAAAATATTTTATTATAAGTATAAATACATGTATAATAAGATAAAGTCACTATACCAATTTATAATTTTGGAAGTCACTCTAAATCATGATTTTTAGAAGTTGCACATATATCAAAGGACTTTGTGGCTCATTTAATTTAACTAATTCACTCAAGAGAAGCTGTAGCACTACTGTATATCTCCACTATAAAGGACTTGCTGCAGATGAAATGGAGTTTTCCTGAAAGTTAATGAAAGACCACTTTATACAGAGTGGATAGGAAATCATCAATAATTTTGAAGGGCTAGAGAAAATTGTGAATATGATGAAAACATTAAGACAGAGAAATCTTGTGTGGCCCATGAAAAAATGGAGAATGGGGAATTTAAAATTCTGATTTATCAATATTCAGTTTGTCCTCACAGAAAATATTGATAAACAGACTGGATTAAAGAAAAATGTCACCCCAACCACCACATGGCAGAATAGAAAGGCTAAAATAATGGTTCAAAGAAGAATTTGGAAGTTCCCTGTTAGAATCCCAAGACTTTCCCATGGAGGACTTACACTGAGTTTGGTGGTTGCTTCAGGGAAGGAGAGGAAGCATCACAGGGGATTGTGGCCAGGAAGGTAGATATCCCATTATGTGCCACTTGGCATAATGGATTTTCCCAGAGTGACATTTTAGAAAGGGAATGTGCACATGTGGGCACTGAATCAGTCTTGGTCTCTGGGATTTCTGCAGCAGGGATAGGTAAGGAAAGTACCCCAAGTCCCTCTCTGCAGAAAGAGAACAGAGACTTTCATGGATCATTGCTAAGCTTAGCCATGAACTCAACAGCAATGGGATGAACAGGTGGAAGAGAGATCTCACCAGTACTTTAGAAAGAACTAAGTGACAGTCATGGACTTTGCAGCCTGGGTCCTTCTGTTGGCATGGTGGCTGCTGCAGCACAGCTATTGCAGTTGGCCACGGCTGAATGACCTGGGGCTCACTAAGTATTCCTAGGATATTTAGGAGCAGTACCTGCAAGGGACTGTAAGAAACATGATGACATGATGAAGCAGGTAGAAACTGATGGGTATAGAAAACAAAACCTGTATTAGGTGCCCTCTGCCTAGCAGTGCAGGCCCAAATGAGCCAAGTGGTTGAGCCTTTTGGGCCACACCTAGTTCACAGTGTCAGGAGATGCAGTCTTGGTGGAATAGGATATTAGCAGAAGGGATTAGTGAGATGGCAGGGCAGAAAGTTAGGATAACTGAAGCACTGAATGGAGCTTACTTAGAAGACATGGAGGCAAATCAAAGGCAATCTAGCAGCCTGGAGATACTCTCACTCCTCAACAAGATGTAAACTAAAGTACTTAAACTTAAGTCACTTCATCTCTGAAAGTTAATTTTGTTTTAAGCACAATAGAGATATGAAATAACAAGAATTTGACAACTCCCCAATATTTGAGTGCTTTTTTATGACTCTGGTAAGAAATTAATGGCATGTGATTTGACAAATTTAAAAAGAAAAAATGCAAATGCAAACAAATGTATTAGTACTATTTCGCTATTAATACTTGAAGTATCCATTTTCCTAGATTGGTTGTTACTTTCTTCACTTGAGAATAACGGAACCTTCATCTATAGTGTACTGGATTATAACTAGCACCATCTGCTTGCTTGCTACTATTCTTGAAGTAATAAATATGATTTAGAATTTTCTAATTCATCCAGGTGAAGAAGGGTTTATGTTGTGTAGAGATAAATTTGGAATTTAAAAGCCACAAAAATGAATAGTTTATGTTATGCAGAAATAAATTTGGGATTTAAAAACCACAAAAAGCAGTGATAAATTTGGAGTTAAAAACCACAGCTCACTGCCCTAATTTCACTTGGACTCAGTGGACATTTTAAATATGTTACCATACATAAAATTAATGAAATTTCATGTTTTAATTTTGTTATAAGTAATTTTCCTTAAATAATATTGCTTCTTTTATTTTAATTAGATGTACTTGTATCTGAAGTCATGGTCTCTAGATAACAGCCAGAAATTCATGGGCAGAAGTTTCATCAGAGGAATATTTTGTAACAGAACCTGTAAAGAACTGTAAGAAACATGATGGGGCAGGTAGAAGTTGAATTGTGAAAAAAACAAAACAAACAATCCAACAGGGAACTATGGAGCTGGAATGACCTTTCAGAATTGGCTTTAAACTAGGTATGAGGGTCAGACTCTCTTGTCCTGCTGTGATCTGCCCAGTTCCTCCAGTGTAAATTTAATCGTATGTGGTCTGGCCAGAGTAGGAAATTCTTCTGATGGTTCCACAGTAACAGCTGATTGTTAAGCAAAAAAGCTGTGATTGTTTCTTTGTATTTTTGCATTATTATAAAAAAATGAATTATAGTGCAGTGTTAAGCATGTTTAAAATGGCTTTTCCTTAAAAAGTAGGGTTCATTTTGCACTGATTTTGACTTTTTATTTTACTTATTAGGATGCTTTTTCTGAGCATCTACTCTATACAAAGAATTATTGTGATAAAATACATGTGGTATATATGTATATAAATAATAAAAATACAAAGCAATGCTGAATGGTTATTAGAAGAAATGATTGCTCAAAAATATTATAAAACATTGTACTATTAATTTAGGAGTTGTTATATATCAAGTTATCAGGTATTTTGAAGAGAAATATATCTGATTATAGAGTTCAGAAAAGATTTGATAATGGTTAGCTCTTGAATTATTAAAGAATGAAAAGAGTTTTGAGAGACAGAAATAGAGACTGAGCTTTTTCTAGTCAGTGAAATGCATTAAGAGAACAATAGAAAAAAAAAAAACAAAGTGCAAGATTTGGGGGGGGAACAAATATCTTAATTTAATAAAATATCAGGCAAGAGACTAGCACTGGGTAGTTAGAAAGTTAGATTGTTTAGTCCTTTATAAACCAGACTGATTTTGAATCAAATCCTGGGGGCTTAAAGGAGAGTGAGGTGTAAGGACACTGTTGGCAAAACATTCCTGTCAGCTTACTTGCTCTCAGTCTCTACCACAGGGAAGAAATAGTCCTAAGCATTCTAGCACCAAAATATATTTTAGGTCCTCCCTGGTGGTGCAAGGGATTAAGGCGTAGCACTATAAAGCTATAGGCAGCCACTGCAGCACAAGTTCGATACCCGGGCAGGGAGGGGACACACATGGCACAGCAGACCTCTCCTGCCTTGCCCACTGCTCCCCTCAGCAGTGTATTTCAGTCGATCTGCCTATTCTGCTCCCCACTCTGTCTCTGGTGAATCCTCTCACCTCTCATGCCTCTGGCCTCTACCCCAGCTCTTGTATGCATAAATAAATAAAATCTTTAAAATATGTAAGCATCAAAAAGAGACTTGTATCAATAGCATCTAGAACAATGTGGATTTTTATAGAGATGACATTATTAGCAAGTGATAATAATATTCATCATAAATTATCTATCAAATTGGGATATTTCAAGTAGTTTAAGAAATTAAAAAAGTAATTTGTGTGAGCTGCTTAATAAACCATCGTCTCAGATATGCACTCTTTCAGTGTCCTAGGACTTATTTCTTAATAATTCACAATTTTAAATAATCATGATTACATGAAAATTAAACCTTTCAACAAAAGTGTGCAGTTTTCAGCTAGTATTTCCTGTAGGATTTAGGAATAAATAGAGAGGCATAAAAAAAGCAAAATTAAGCCATAAAGATTTTTAATTGACTGAGTCAAAGGCACACAAACTATTGTAAAGGGATGAAATAGTTAGTACACCTAAAAGTACTTAAGTATTAATGGAGACTGTGCCAAATTCTGAAGAAAATCTATAACTGTGAAATAACACCTGGTTAAATGAGCAAATTTAGGGAAGTCATAGAACAAATATTAGCAGTGCTCATTCAAGCTCAGTGAAGTTGGCTCTCATTAGTAGGCCTGCAGTTAAGGTAGAGGCCAAACATAGCTACCTAAAGAATCCTTGAAATGATTTGTACGCCGATCTTGCATTCACAATCATTTCATTAGCACTAGCTAACTGTTTTCATCCTGAATCTGTGCTAACTGAGCAAAGTTTGGGTTATCTTCTTTCTGTGCTGGAACATTTAGAGGGAGTGAATGGGCTACTTAAGCAGATTTAAATATTACAGCACCTGTGACACTTCTATATCTCATTGTGAATTAATGTATTGGCATCAGACTCGTATGCTTATTTAATGTAAATCTACTCTTGGGAGATGAATTTGCTTTCTATTTGCTGACAAAATCTATTTCTAAGCCAGAGGGTAAGATGCAGGGCTCTGGCAAACCTACCAATGTAATGAAGGCCACCTTGTGAGGTTTTTAGGAGATAATCTAAGGTTTTTGCCTGAGGGACACACAGAACAATCCCTTTTGCTGAGTATCATAGCCTTTAAAAAAATTCTAGAATGTTTTTCTGTTAAGATAAAAAAATGAAACTACTTTTTATTGTTTAGAAGAAAGGAATATATTTTAAATTATATCTGAAGATTTAAATACATTCTTACCAAACTTGTAGTTCTTAATACTACCTGAGCGAAGAATTTAATTTTTATTTTATGAATTCTTACATTCATTGAATACAGTCTTACTTACCTTCCAGTAAAAGAACAACATGAAATATGCACCCACAGAGTTTAAAGTATTGGTTGTATAGTCAGAAGTTAAACTAATTACACAAATAAATTTTTAATTAAAATTTTGATGTCTTATAAAACAGAAGTAATGGAGAGATTAATAATATTTTAAGCCCCAGGAACTATATTTGTATATAAAGTAATGAAAACAGGTTGGCTGAAATGAAGAAATGGAGAGTGCATTTAAATGACTTTCATGCATAGAAGTCGAGACATGGTAGACTGAAAATATGGAGTTATAAGTGAAAATGCTTTAAATTTTCTGCTTTCTGTAGCTTTATACAACATTTATTAATATAATTTTTTAAAAATTTACATATGCTTGCCATTAATTGTAATCCCCATGTATTCCCCATCACCATCTCACCAGTGCACCATCACCTCAGTCCCTCGTGCTCCCATCTTC
>JAGFMF010011395.1:260495-326923 GCA_019455555.1 Galemys pyrenaicus
TATTCCATCGTGTATATGTACCACAGCTTCCCGATCCACTCATCTGTTTTTGGGCATTTAGGTTGTTTCCAGGTCTTACCTATTGTAAAGAGTGCAGCATGAGTTCTATCCCGACCCAGGGAGTTGACCCACATGGCACATTAAACCTCTCCTGTCTTGCCTAATGCTTCCATTGGCTGCATATTTCAGTAGATCCATTTGGTCTGCTCCTCTGTGTCTGGTGAGCCCTCTCAGACCCTCACATCTGGCCTACACCCCAGTTCTTATATGCATAAATAAGTAAAATAAATCTTTTAAAAAAAGAGAGAGAGAGACTTTGGGGGTAAGTTTTGGTGCACTTCTGTGTATTACACAGGACAAACCAATCATTCCTCCAGAGGCATCAATGCCATCTCCTTCCATTTCATAGTCAGTGCAGTGCAAGATCATGAGACAAGAACTTTAAATGTCAGCATCACCTACTGTTTCTCTGACAAGTGTCTAAAATGAACCGACTTTCAGAGTTATAGGTACTCAACCAGATTAATGTGTCTGACATTGAATTGGTGCCAAATAAATATTATATGAGTCATGGAATAAAGGGTTCAGGGTACGAAACAGAGTGTATTTGTAACACTCATCCATGTCAAAAGTTTTCTAGCTGGCATCACTTTCAAAATTTGTGAAAATTCAGAGGATATAAAAAAATATTGCATTAAAAAATATTGCTCTGGGTCTGCATTTATCACTTTCTTTAATTTAGAGTGGAATAAAATCAAGGGTCTATTAGTTTTCCTAACACTTATCCTTTTCAACAACCACACAAACAAACAAACAAAACAAAAAACTTTGCTATTGGGATTGTGATAGTCTTTGGTAAATATAATTCCTGCCAATGCTAATCATTCCTCAGCCTTAGGGAGGAGAGTGTTGCAACAAAAGGCAATATTTCCTCAAGAGCTGATAAATGCTTAGAAGGATATTCTAACTTGCATCAGACTTAAGATGGATTTGATCCTTCTTTATTGAAATCCCTTCCAGGATATCTCACTGCTGATAAAGAAAAACATGCTGCATTTGGAGGACTTACATAGTCAAGCCAAATTCAGTAGAATGTTCATATTCAAATCACTTTCTTAATGAATATAATCCAAATAATATTGTGCTTTTCTAACCAAACTATCTCTATAAACCAAACTATAATTATAGTTTATTAGATATATAAGTTTTATATTTCATAGACCATTGTATTTTCCTTGCCACAAATAACGTGCCAAAAATTTGCTGATTTAAAGGCAATAAAATTACAGTTCTAAAGCAACTGGCATATATTCCAGGCTTCATTGTTACCTAATCTTTATTTATGTCTTTTCAACTGGCAGTCATCAAGGGGTAAAACTGCACCAAGCAGATATGATTGCAACTACAATGAGACCCAGTATTGTAGGTTTATAATGGGCAATAAACCTGATTTATTAAACAAACTCTATTAATGTTACCTCAGGGATGAAATGATTATGGAGTCTTTACATTGTAAGAATTTATAATTATCATTTCTTCTTAAGAAAAGAGCTGCATCTTTATAAAACAGTCACTTGGCTCTGACATGGTGGGCTGTGTAAAACTGATAATGAGTTGAAAATGAAGACTGTCAGCAATTTGTGGTATACAAGCCATTTAAATTAGCAACAATAATAAAACAATCTTTTTCCTTTCAGAAGCAGATTGATATTTAAAATTTCTTGCAAAAATTCCTAGAAGCAGTGTGAACCCATAAGATTTTTAAACATGAAGTTTAGAATAAGTAGTTGACATAAGTATCAAATATTTAAAGGTCAATATAGTAGTTTTAAGTTTTTGTTTTTTTTTTTTAACAATACTGAAGACAGGACTCTGGAAAGACCATCAGAGACCTTAAAACCCCTGAAAGATCCCATCAGCACCTGCACAGACCTATGAAACACTGGACCCAGGCTGTTGAGATGCCAGAACAGCCAGAGGACTCACAAACTTGTGAAAGGCTCTGCCAGCTTCTCACCTAGACTTGTGAGACCCCTGATGAATGAAGGTGGAGGAACCATGCTGAGAGGAAGGTCCACTTACATCAGCTTGTCCCCAAAGCTAAAAATGGGGGGAAGGGAAACCCAACAAAAAGCTACAAGTATCCACAAGGGAATAGCCCAATGCAGAGAACAAATTTCGAGAACCCAACTTTAAAGACATGTAAGCTATGTTCTCACTATCATATACAGGGTGTCAAATTGTAGTGACAAAGAGATTCAAAGAAATGGAAAAAGATTCAGAAAAACAAACAGATGTCCTTAGAAATGAAATCAGTGAACTGAAGACAGAAAACGAAACTCTAAATAAGATAAAAATGGAGTTTCAGGATTTCGAAAGAGAAATACAAGAGATGAAAAATTCAAGAGAGAGTCACAGAAGTAGAATAGATCAAATGGAACAATGAGTCACAGCTGGGATTTGAAACCATTCAATGATCTAATCCTATAATACAATAGTATTATGGGATGAATTGTTTCCCAAAATTCTTACATAAAGTTCCAACTGACAGTACCTCCGAATGTAACTGTATTTGAAGATTAGCGCTTTTGATGGGTGATTAGTCAAAAGGAAACTATTAGGGGGAAGTCCTAACTCAATATGACTAGTGTCTTTACATGAAGAAAAAGAGATATCAGGGTTGAAGGGACACAGAGAAACAAACATTGAAAACACAGTACGAGGACAACCCTCTGTAAGCCAAAAAGGGGATTAATCCTGTTACCACCTTGATTTTGAGCTGCTAGCCCTCTAGAATTGTGAGAAAATAAAATGCCTGTTGCTTCTGCCATTCTGATTGTGACATTTTGCTCTGGCAACCCTGGCAAATGGATATGGAGTTTCTTCACAATGGCTCAAATGTCATTCGAGAACAAAACAAAAAAATCCTGTTGAGGGAAGGTTATCATATTCGTCGCAAAACATTTTGCAGTCTCTGGTCTCTAGCTACTAGATATTAGTAGCAAGCTTTCATTACAGACAATCAGTGTCTGTAGATATTATCAATGGCTTTGGGATATAAAATACTCCCTGTTTAAGAACCACTGCTCTATAAACCAAGAGGCCACATTGAGTCCCATGCAATTCTAATAACTTTCCTCCACCAAAGTCATATCAACTACATGAAAAGTCCTATCTGTGAATATGTCTGCCCTGACTTTTACCTGTTTATTCTTTGAGTCAGACAATTTCTATAATCTTAGAGTGAGGAAAAGTCTTAAATCAAAAATATAGTTGGAATTAGATTAAGAGAAAAATTGTCACTATGTTGCTTATTTTTCAGTTGATTGTTTGAATGTTACATTTCACTCAAATTATTTACTTCATTCTGTCTACCCCATCTTACTGTGAGCGCCTTTTGATAACTTTTAGAGCTTTAGCACTTTTTATTATACCTGAGATATAATCTCAATTTAGTGAAAATATAGTGAATATTTAGTAAGCCGATGTACCATCCTAGTAAAATGCCATGAGAAATTAAAAAAAAAAATTCTAAAATTTTAAGTGTGAGATTGCAAAATAAAAATTTTCTAAAAATTTAAGTGTGAGATAATTTAGTTATCTTTGCTGTGAATTTGGAAGAAGATACCGAGCTTCTGTTCAGATGACTCAGATGAGAGAAAGAAAACAAATAATACCTCAATTTTATGATCAAATTTCTCAATGTTTCTCTAAAAATCTTGATGTTGGGAGATCAGGCATGAAAGGGTTTTGCCAAGGCAGATATAAAGACAGCTTACCAATAGTTTTTTTTTTTATCTAGCAATGTCAGCTTGGCTCATTCTTTCTGTCATTTTATTTTATTTATTTATTTTTTTTTAAAGATTTATTTATTTATGCACACAAGCACTGGGGTACAGGCAAGAGGTGTAGGGGGGTGAGAGGATTCACCACAGAGAGCGGGAGCAGAACAGGCAGATCAACGGAAGTACACTGCTGAGGGGAGCAGCGGGCACAGCAGGATAGGTCTGCCGCACCATGTGGGTCCCCCCCCTGGCCGGCAGCAGGGATCGAACTCGTGCTGCAGTGGCTGCGATCCGCTTCGTAGTGCATTGCTTAACCCACTGCGCCACCAGGGGAGGCCCTCTTTCTGTCATTTTAACCTTAATTTGCTAGAAAAGAATCTAGAGTTCAGATGATTGCAATAATTTCAATTCTGTTTGGCCTGAAGCACATAGCTGCACAGTGATGGGAGTAAGCACTTCTTAAATGTCCCAATGAGTATTTTCTGAAACTGCATTGCATAAAATACATGTGAAACTCTGAAATTTAAGAAGACTACTCCATAGAAACAGAAAAACTAAATACACAAAAGAACGTGTTTCACAGACAAAAAGAGTAAAGCTGAAGAAATCTGTAGTCATATGTGGAAAAAAAAAGTCACACAGGCAAGATTTAAGTTTACATTTCATTTCATTTCAATTCCCTGGTGGTCTAGTGGTTAGGATTTGGCGCTCTCATTTCATAGACCTATGGTTCTATATTCTATAGGCCCATAGGGTGAACTTTGGTGTATTTATCTTGTAATGGATTAAAATGGTTGACATACCCATTTATGTCATAATCTTTATCTCAAAAATAATTGGGACTGTAACATTGGAAGCTGGTCACTACAAAGTATTTTATTGTGTTCATCATAGACTACTGGAGAAAAACATAAATCTTGAGACTATCAATTTGTATCTAAAAATAAGTCTTTAGTTATTGCCTATCATTTGGGGTCATTCATATCATACAAGGTTCTATCAGATCTTATCTTTAATAATATTTATATGATGATAGTATCTCACTCATATGTCTTAAAGTAGAAGTAATTTATTTCAGAGAAATAAAATAGAATGAAAAAATCATTAAAACTTTAGTTTTTGAGTGACCCTCCCTAAATTGTCATATTTTGTCCCACTATTTCTTGATATAATATAATCTCTTACTCTAATAAAAAGATCTAATTAAAACCAACTACTTTTCCTGAAATTAGATAAGAATGTAATGATCTCATAGAAAATTTAAAATATTTTCTGCAAAATATTTGCCTTATGTGAAGACAGTCATGAATATTAGGTGATTAATATGTTTTCTCCCCTAATTCTGGCATTTGGAACATTACTTAATTATAATATTAAAACAATGAAGGAAAGTCAATTCTTATCAACCCCATAATGTTATCAATTATATTTTAATAGGTGTCATTTAAAAGTTTTGTATTTACTGAAATAATTGCAAAAATAGTACAGAGAATTCTCATATACCTCATGCCCTGTGTCCATTAGTAGTAACTTCTTACATATTAGTAAATGCCTCAGAGTTAATGAACCAATATTGATAACATTATTATCAACCTAACTTTATATCTTAATAAGATTTTATCTAATGTCATATTTCCTCTCCATCATCTCATCCAGAATACATTTTCTTTAGTCTTCACATTCCCTTAGTTCCTTCTTGGCAGTTACATTTGCTCCGATGTTGTACTTTTGATGACCTTGACAATTTTGAAGACTATTGATAACAATTTTATAGAATGACTTTACAATCGGGATTTGCCTTTCATTAAGATTATACTGAATTTATGGGTTTGGGGAGAATGACCACAGCAGTAAAGTATCATTCTCATCATTTTATATCAAAGGTAAATAATGTCAATGTTGATCTTGATCTTGACCACCTGTCATGATCTCCTGTGGTGTCACTCCTTTGCCACATTATACTTTACATTATACTTTTTGAAATGAAGTGATTATGTATAGGAATGAAGAGTAAAGCTCCACCAGGTACTCTGTTGAGGGTAGAGCAATTATATAAAAGTTTCTCTTCTAGAGAGTTTCCTTATGTCTCCCATTTGTTTATTTTGCCATTGTGAATTCAGGGATACACTTTGAATGCTTATGTTTTGTATTACCAGCCAGTACTACTTTACTTTCTTGTAAATTGTAATGTCTTGACCACTGGGTGCTCTTTTAGTTGACTTCTGTGTTTTTGATATATATTTATCATTGCTACTATTTTTGGCAAGATAAAAATGCCAAAAAAATTTTTAATAATAGTATGTATACCTCCTGTATGCATGGAAAAGATCCAGCACAACTGAATAGCTCAACCAAGTGGCTTTCTACACTATCTGAAATAGCTTTGCTAATGCATGTAGGACTGTGGGAAGTCATTGTGATTTATTGAGTTCTTCCACATTTCTAACATGAGAAGATGATATAGGCTCAGTTGACATATTTCATGCTCGGGTTCTAGAATATAATATACTTTTTTTCATTCAGAATACTCATATAATATAAAATTGTTTAGCACCTGATAAAATGAAATGGACATTCTATACTTTATTATATTGGTAATAAAGTACAATTACATAGTTTTCCTATAGTATGCAGTAAGTGTAATATATACTTATATGCACAGCTACAGATATGTGCACTTACATAATTACACACCTATACACTGTATACATACTTTTAAAGAACTGAATTAGATACAGTCAGATATACAACTAATTAGGTGTAGTTAGACAAGAGCTATAATTAGTATCCTGATGTTTACCCTTACCTTTTTAAAGCTTTAAAAACAATAAGACTCAGTAAAAATCTATCACCATTCAATAAGATATATCAAGTCTCTCATAAAATGCACATTATGAATTTACCTCAATCCTACTTAAAAATAGAAACAATTTGACAACTTTTTTATTCAACTGCCCCCCACAAAAAACTGAATTGATATTCTAATTTGAAAAGTATTCTGAAGTAGAAAAATAAATAATAATGTAACCAAATAGTGGTAATAAAGATGGAGTTCTTGAAAAAAGAAAATTTGTTAACTCCATATTATTTTCTTAAAAATGTTCACAACTGACTAATTGAAACCTAAAATAGACTGTGTGTTCTAAATATTAAATACCTATTTAAATGGCATGATACTCAATTTTAGAAACTATGACTTAAAAAAAAAACTAATAATAGAAATGTAGAAAATCCACTCTTGAGTTTCATTAATTTTTGCATACGCACCCTCAAAAAAGGCCAAAACAGAATATTTATATCCAAAATTAAGTAAGGAGAGAAATCATAATTAATGAAGAAATATATTACATTTTTACTAAAAATATCACTTAATAGTGTGTAAACATCTTTTTTTAAATAAAGGCACTAAAGTTGAAGGAAGACAGATACATTAAAACTTCTCAGATGAGATAATTCATCATGATGTTATTTGTTATATTTGTGTATATATATGTATATATATGTACACACAAATACAGAAATAGAAATGTGTTATATAAAGTTAGAATTGAAATTGTTTGCTTAAAATGGCCAACAGGCATATGAAAAAATGCTCAACTTCTCTTGTCATCAGAGAAATGCAAATCAAAACCACTATGAGATACCACCTCACACCAGTGAGAATGACACATATCAAAAAAGTAGCATCAACAAATGTTGGCGAGGATGTGGAGAAAAAGGAACTCTTACACTGCTGGTGGGAATGCAAGCTGGTACAACCATTATGGAAAGCAGTATGGCAGTTCCTCAAACTACTAAGAATGGAACTTCTATATGATCCAGCAACCCCACTCCTAGTAATATACCCCCAAAACAAAAACACTAATTCAAAAGAATACCTGCACCCCCATGTTTATAGCAGCACTCCTTACAATAGGTAAGACCTGGAAACAACCTAAACGCTCAAAAACAGATGATTGGATCAGGAAGATGTGGTACATATACACAATAGAATACTATTCAGCAATCAAAAAAGATAAACTAGAGTCATTCATACGGATTCATAGGGGTGGGCCTGGAAGGGATTATGCCTTGCAAAATAAGTCAGAAGGCAAAAGAAAAATACCAGATGGTTTCCCTCTAGGAGGAATATAAGGAAAACAAATAAGGATCAAGGAAAAGAATAAGAACAACAACAACAACAAAATAAACACAATAAAAACAAAAAGACAAGCAGAAATCAGATACACTTGGTGGGGAGGGGGAAGGGAGAGGGTTGAAGGCAGATACATGGGGATTACAAGTGATGTCAAATATATATAAATAAAGAAAAATAATATGTGTTCAATAACCATTTGCTTTCAAATATTACTCTTATGGAGCAAAGTTAGCTTCAAATTTAGCTGTTATCTCCTAGTAGTGTTTTCACTAAATAAAAATAGTAAAAATACAAAAAAAAAGGAAAGAAATGGTTTGCTTAGTCACAAAGCAGTTAAAATATTTTCTATTTCTTTTCTTTGTAAAGGCGAATTATTCTTCATTCACATTTTTTAACTCAAAATGTATTTCAAGATAAACCATTTGCGATTGCTTAAGATTTATGAGAAAGGACTCGAGTGAAAATTAGAGCACTATTGTTTATTTTTTCAAGTTTCAATGTGATTGATTAGAGAAGGCTTGATTTAGATATTTCCTTTACTTATTTTTATTTCTTCTCAGGCATGAGATCTCTAGATGGGAATGAAATTTACTAAGTTTGACTGAATTAGGTTTCAAGATATTTTTAAATAATTCAATGATAAAAAAAGAAGCAACTGGGACTACAAAAAGCAAGTGTGTATACCCTCCTGAAAATTTCACTTTCTACTTTTAATTTTTGTGGTTTCAACAAAGTTCCGCTTTATTAACCAGAAGCTGAATGTTTTCATCACTAATGCCCATCATTAGTTTTGTCACTGTTACTACAAAAAAAAGACACTATTAAAAATGCTGTATATATTTTGTAGGTAAAGAAAATCATATGATATGTTAATTTACCAGTATGTCAGAAATACCTATAGATCTGAAGGTTTTGAAAACACTGGTAGATAAATATCCCATGTCAAAGGAGTTTATACTTATATTTACAAGAAATCATCAAAGTATTGGCAAATTTTCTTACACTTTGACTTTTGTATTTGCATTCAAGAACAAGGTGAATTTAATCAAAAGCATCAGAAACTAATCTAAATTTAACTTCACTTTTCACCCACAGACTGAGGATTGAAGAGAGGGTTGGAGCTGAAATTCCCTTAACCACTTTCAGAACATAAGGCTGTTTTAGTTTGTTTTACCTTCATTAAAACACCACAAATTATTACAATTTAGCATAGACTTACATAATGATGGGAGCCTAGAATACACATCATTGCAAACTGTCACAATATTAATGACTCTCTCCCCACCCCTACTCTTTTCTTTATTTCACCAGTAATTACAGAGGAAACAGATGGCAAAAGTTAGAAAATAAATGGTACCGTAACTTTTATAGAAAATGGAGAATAGAATCAGATCCTCAGTCCCATGAAAATGAAAGTCATTTTGAGCTCCACACCATTTTGAAGAGTAGCCACAATTGAAAATCACTACATTTCTCATTTTTCCTTAGCTCCTAAAGGGAGGGAAGTTGCTATTCAGCTATGGCAACATGATTAATTTTATATTACAATTACTTTTAAATGATGACAGTTATTGGTAGCCTAAAACAACTTCAAACATGTCTTTATCAGTTTGGCTTTGCTAGTTAAGCTTCCAATTTTATATGACTTCAACACCATACCCACAATTTAAAAAAAAAAAAAAGATGTTTTAAAAGTCAGGTGTTGAAAATAAAACAAATAATATCAGCTCCAGGAGGATGGACTATGTTAACTTTATTATGAGTCATTTAAATTTGGGTACAACCATAATACATTTCACAAACTGCTAACTGCATTGCTCTGTAAAGTAAGGTTATGCAATAAAATAATCTTTCTAATGGAATCATGTATATATCAAATTGGATTTGGATTGAATTAAGCTTTACTAAATGGATATATATATATATATATTTGGGATATCAGTACAGGAGAATTATGAAAACCATAAACCTGAACTTATTTTTTCAGACATGTTTTACATGGCAATATTTTTCCTTTTTTTAAAAGATTTATTTATTTCTGCATACAAGAACTGGGATATAGGTCAGAGGTGTGGAGAGTGAGAGGATTCACCAGAGACAGATTGGGGAACAGAACAGGCAGATCAACTGAAATACACTGCTGAGGGGAGCAGCCGGTGAGACAGGAGAGGTCTGTTGCATGTACAAGGCAATACTTTCAATCTCAGTGCTCTTCAGACAATATTTCATGTAAGTTTTAGACAGTTCATGTCTCCTAATTTAATTCTAGAGGCTACCATAATCTTTAGAATAGCTTTTTAGGACCAAGCTATCTTATTTGATGCTATGTTTATTATTTATCTGTCATTTCTGTATTGTACTTTTGAGCTTTTACTTTATGCCTTGTTTTTCTTTTAAAAAAGACCATAACTAATAAAAATAAATATAAAAACCAACACCATTATTTCAACTGAAACATAATTGACATTACTTGAAATATTTCTTATGAGAGATAAAGTATAAAATCTTTATTTTTTGCAAAGCAAATAAAAAAGAAGTAAATCTATTAGTAATCACACGTCTGTAGATTTAATTTTTATAACACTGTATAGTAAAAAGCATAATCTCATCAGAATTTCAAATTCTCTATTCTGTTGTCCTTTATTAGAATTATTGCTATAATTAATTCTCTAAACTCATATTTTTTTAAAGACTCATTAAACACTGTAAAGTTTCAAAGAAATCCAAAAATATATCCCCTTATCAAATTTATCTCTCCTTAGGGAATTCAGATTCATCTATGTGATGAGTTATGGTGTTTATTCAAATATGGTTTTAATTGAGGAAAAAACATAAAGCTTTCACTGAGATGACAGTCCATCAATTTTATCTCTGCAATACATTACAGAATAAATTTGCTTTCTTTATTCATGGATTAGAGATGTCTGGTCTACCTATTGACATGGTACCATAACCTTCAGTTACAGAGTAACCTCTATTTTGTTTTCTAAGATAACTGAAACCCTCTTTTTATACCCATCAATTATTGGATATAGTTAATATTGCATCTACTATTTTTCCAAAAAATGTAACTCATCAATAACAAATTATTTTTCAAGCAAACACCTATGTTAAATATATTTATTACATGTGTAATTAGTCACATATGTGTTTATGTATATATTTATCTTTTTATTTATAAATTACTGTGCTGACTCAAAGAGGATGTGATTAATAAAATAATTACAAAAAGTATTATATTCATTTGTTAGTTGGAGTGATATTTAATACTTGTACATTTTACATGATTTCATATTTCAATTTATTAAAGTTAAAATTATTCTGAATATTATCACCTTTGAACTTGTTATACTATTTACTTTTGGTACAGTCACCCAGGAACTGTACTTCATTGAAAGAATCCATGTTCTTCCTGCATTTTTTAACAACAACCCTACAAATTGCAAAATGCATTAGGTCCATGAAATATTCAGTAAATTTATGTTGATACATAGATCTGAGAGCCTCAATCTCATGCACTAAAAAAGAGTGTCATAAGAATATATTTTTCAAGCATTTATCTTTTTTTATTGATGTATTATGTATTTCATTTATAAATATATTACAACAATGCATTACATCTTTCAGTTTACAGTTCTTTCACCTCTTTAGTTAAATTTATTCCTAAGTAATTAACTGTATTAGGTAAGAATTGATATTGTAAGGATGTCTATACTGGCAAAACCATATACAGATTCAGTACAATCTCTATCAAAAGTCAATGGAATTTTACATAGAAATAGGCAAATAGTGATTTGTATGAAATCACTAAAGATAGTCCAAACAATCTCAAGAAAAGAAAAAGAACAAAACTAGAGACATCACATTTCTTAATGTCTAACTACATTGCATGGCTAAGTAGTCAATACTGGGTACTAGAAGAAAAGCAAACATATACACCAGTACAACAGAAAATACTCTTGAAATAAACCCATGAAGGCATGCATGTCTGATAAACAAGGTTTTGATATAGGTACAAAACACATTCAATAAGAAAAGATTTAATAAATGGTGCTAGATAACTTGGACATTCATCAGAAACCCTACCTTACCTCCCAAACTACTTAACTCAAAGTAAATTGCAGACTTACATGTAGGACATGAGACTATAAAATTTCTAGAATAAAACCTGAGGATAATCTTGATATTGATTTTGGCTATAATTTCTTAGATAGGAGCAAAAACATAGATAACAAAAGTATAACAAGTGGCATGACATCAAATTAAAGAACACAGCAAAGGAAACAATCACAAAAGTGAAAAGACAGCCCTCCCCGCCACACCAGTGAAACAGGGGTTAAAGTATCAACATTATGAAGCTATCACCAGCTACTATGACATGAGTTCTATCCTAGGCCAGTGAACTAATCCATATAGCACAGCACCTTTCCTATCTCACACTCAGATGAGGATGCTGACCCACAGGGTACAACAGATCTTCCCTTCTCCACTATCACTCCCCTCTGCAGTGTTTTTCAGTGGATTCATTTACTCTGCTCCCCACTCTGCCTCTAGTGAATCCTCTCAACCCCATTGCCTCTGGCCTGCACACCAGTTCTTTATACATAAATAAATAAATCTTTTAAAAAATGAAAAGACAACTTACAGAAATTGAGAAAATAGGGATTAATGTCCCAAATAGATTTAATATAAATCACATCAATTATATGATTTAATATAAATCATATAAATCAATAGCAAAGAAAGTTAATAAGAATTGGCAATGAGCCAATTCTTCAATGAAATAAAGAAGACACATGAATTGTCAATAGGTACATGAAAATATGTTCAATATTACTAACGATCAGGGAAAATACAATATAAAATCACAGTGATGTCCCATCTCTCTCATCTCACAATGAGAGTCTCATACCTATTAGAATGGCTAGTATCAAAAAGATAAGAGACATTTTATATAAGTCAGTTGAATATAAAAGCAACTGTAATTCAAAAAGTCAAATATAGTCCTTTAATTATGGAATACAGATAAAAAAAAAACAATGGGCTAGAATAAATCAAACCAAAAATAAGTCCTAGAAATTCTACCCTGAAGCAAAGTGAGAAGGGAACACAATGGACTATGGTGGAGGTTTATTGGTGGCTTGGTGATATGTGTGCTGTGGAAACATATCTAAAGAGTGTTATTCGATAAATCTAAATCATATGCAATGTTGTAAACCAGTGTTATAAAAATAGAAAAGAGATAAACCTAGTGATGATATAGAGAAAAACATCAAAATTGTATATTGTTGATGCAACATTGTATAACTTTGTACAATTGTATAATTATGTAAAATAGGATGGCAGTCCTTAAAAAAATTAAAACTACCTTATCATTCAGCAGTCTCACTCCTCTGTATATATCTGAGGAAAATGATAGTATTATCACAAAGGGTGTCTGTATCTCTTTGTTCATTAAAACTTCATTCATAATTGCCAAGATATGGAAACAATCTAAATGTCCTTTGAACAATGAATAGTTAAACAAAAGATCACACACAGAGGAAATATAATTCAGCCATAAAAATAAATACAGTCATTTATCACAACATGGATGAGACTGGAGAGCACTATACTAATATAATGGGCCAGATAGAAAAAGATAAATATTGTAGCCTTCACTTATATGTGAAACCCAAAAGAAAAAGTTGATTTTGTAGAAACAGAATAGGATGGTATTTGCCAGGAGGAATTGGGGAGGAAAGTCACAAATTTTCATCTTTAAGAAGTTCTGAGGAGCTAATGAACAGCATGGTGACTATAGTTAATAATACAGTATTGTATATTTGAAAGTTGTCTAAAATAGATACCAAATGCTCTAACTACATGCACACCAGCTCAAAAAGATTAAACTATTTGAGCTGATATATGTGTTAACTATCTTGATCTTGGTAATAATTCCACAATGTTTATATCCATCAAATAGTCATGTTCATCATATTTAGTGCATGCAAATATATATGCCAATTATTTTTCAATAAAGTTGGAAATAAAGAATGGTATAGCCCATAATGAAATACTACAATTATTGGCATCTTAGATTCTAATGGTAAAATGTAAAAAACACTCTGTGAAGGAAATCTGCTTTCACAATATTTAAAATCTGACAGTTTGTTCATAAACTGCCAAATCCCTCAGCAGTGACATTGAATGAACATACTATTACCTGTGATTAACTTCTATACTCAAGTGGGGTACTTTAAGTGCATCCCTAGATGCCCCTTACTTGTGAATTAACTCATTGCAACAACATGATATAGTAAACCATTACATAAAGACACTATTTCTGACCAAATAAAGATGGAAGAACACAATTGTGCATCTGAAATCTATATAACATGTTAAATTAAGTCATTGAATAAAAACAGCTATATAAAATGTATCTCTCTTAAAATAAAGGGGGAGATATAGAAGAGATGTTCTTCAAGAAAGTGAGGCTGACTTAAATAATAATCATAGAGAAAACTTATTCCAAGTACTACTCATGAACACTCATTACCATACAGGATGGTAGGAGGGCTGGAGTTTTGCTTGGGGTGCGGCTTTTGTGAAATTATTTCTCCTCCTATAGAGATGCCAGTGTTGGTAAAGGCCTCTTTCTAGACCATGAATTCAGATACCTGTCTGCTGTGCACACTACTCTATTCCCCAGGGCTAATATAGTGCTTGCCAAAGGGAGGTGCTCAGCAAGTATTTTTGGGATAAATGTAAATGACTAAATGGGGGCAATGAAAGAATGGAAGATGATAATTGCAAGTCCTTCTTGAACTACCTGGATGCAGAGAAAGCCATAAGAATGACAACAAAAGAATTGCAGGCATACCAGTGTAATTTCCTGTGACTCTTCCAGCTCACATCAACAGGTGGGGTCTGGTGTGGAGCAGTTTTGTTTCTCAGACCAGCTGTAACTGGGAATTAATGTTCTTTATAATAATATTTAAACTCTTTATTACTCTATTACTATGGCAAAATGGCTGATCCCTGGGTATTCATAAAATCAAAAGTGGTCCTCTCAGATTGCCAGTAGTAACAATAAATACATACAGAGGCATATGTTGAAGACACATGCTAATTCCCGATAAGTATGTGCTTTTTAAACTGATTACATATATTTGTAGGGGAGAACTCTGAGTGAGGGGATGCTAACCACCTTTTCATTTGTTTTCATTTTGACTGTTAGGTCTAAAGGATTTAAATTCAATGTGTATTGTTTAAATGAGGAGTTTTGACACATGGTAATTTGCAGAGATTGCAAGAGGTTTCGAAAAATGAATGTGTTATTCTTAATTCAATCACAGCATCCATCATCCATTTCCTCTGTAGAAAGCATTGTATCCAGTGCTGTGGATATATAAAAATGAAATATGATATGGTTGTTGATTTAAAGTAATTAGATAGAGAATGTTACAAACATTCAAAGGGGATTTTCAGGTAGTGAAATAATTAATTATATTAAAGAAAAGACTGTATGTTATATTGACAGTATTCTTATCTAATAATCACATATATGATCTTAAAGCCAATCATTAAACACTACAATTTTGAAAGAGTATTTGAAACTCTTTTAGTTTTTTTTATCTATAAAATCTAGATAACATCAAACTATTAGGGATTTTGTTGCCATTAATAAAGAAGTTTTACTGAAAGCAATAGATAAAGTATAAAGCATATTGTAAATGCAAGTGGTTTATTGTGAAGTTAATGCATGGTGGTTATTAAAATATGTACAGCTACTCAATTCTTTCATTAACAAAGCCTAAATAGCACACTCCCATTTCATTTTAAACATATTTAGTGAGGTGTAATTAAAATATATAAACTTCACATTATTAAAGTACACAATTTTATTTTTCACATATGTATATATCTCTGAAACCATAATTGCAATCAATATAATGAGCATATCAAACACCACTATTTATGCAAGCCTCCCTTTTTACTTCTCCCCATTCCACCCTCTTAGTTCTAGATAAATAACTGATTTGTTTTCCTTCACTAAGAAGAGTTCCCATTTTCTGGATATTTTATAACTATAATCATATGCTTTACATTTGTTTAGTCTCTTACTCAATATAATTATTTTGAAATCAATATATCTAGAGTCAAATAGAAATTCTGTTTTGTTTAGTGTAAATACTAGCACAGTTATGGATATACCACATTTTTGACTCCAGTGTCTGTTGGTGGGTGTTAGTGGGTTTTGAGATAATTTAAAATTCACGGCACACTATAGTGTTGAGTACACATATGATATGTCTTGGGTAAATGCTTATGTGTGGAATGATTATATTACATGTAAGTGTTAGGCTCTTGAACCTAAAAAAATACTTCTGAGAATTATTTTAAAAAAATATGGCAAAGAAAAAGTGGAAAGAGAGCCGTCCTGTAATGTCATTGGCAATGGATACTTATAAAACTATGATGAAATACATTATCGGCTTTCTCAAAAATTAAAAATTAGAATCCCATATGATCCAGTTATACAACTTCTATTTATTTACCTGAAGAATACAAACAGTAATTTGAAGATGTATAGGCATCCTTATGTTCATTGTGGCATTATGTATATGTACAATACGCAACAGCTTAAAACAATCTAAGTGTCCAGTGACAGATGACTGTACTAAGATGAAGTTGTGTAGACACACAATTGAATACTACTTAGCTATACATGAAAAAGTATGAATTACTCTCATTTAAAACAACATGGATAAATCTAGAGGTTTTTTGCTTATTATTAACATTCTGCTATATTCTGGTCCCAATCACAAGTTAAGAAAAGATACAATATTTATTAGCTACCTCAAAAGCTCCTATAAGTAAAAAAACAAAACAAGCCTGATTGTATACCTTGAATGGTTTCTGATCATTTCAGTAGAAATTTTGATCATTCTTACTAATGTCTACATATCTGTGCTATAGCTACAAATAATACTAGAAAATGTTTTTTTAAGGAGTACACATTCCAACCCACCTATTTTCTGATAAGGCCAGTCTAACCAAAGCAATTGATATGTACAAAGCCAGTTTTCTTAGTATGAGAGATTTTATTTGATTTTTAAAAGATTTATTTATTTATGCATACACGCACTTGGGTACAGGCCAGAGGTGTATGGGGTGAGAGGATTCACCAGAGACAGAGTGGGGAGCAGAACAGGCAGATTAACAGAAGTACACTATTGAGGGGAGCAGCGGGAGAGGCAGAAGTCTGCTGCGCCATGCGGGTCACCTTCCCAGCCTGTGGCAGGGATCAAACTCATTTTGCAGTGGCTGCGGTTTGCTTCATAGTGCATTGCTTAACCCACTGCGCCACCAGAGACCCCCCACGATGAGAGATTTTATAATATTACAGACTGACTCTGGAGTGATTTTTCCGATATACCGCATTACTTTTAAAAAGTTGAATATTTATATTAATTTGCTAATATGTTGAATTATTTAATCCTTTGGTATATTTTTTAGTCTCCACAAATGTAGGTCAATTTTGAGGAGCAATTAGAAAGGATTATATAACCATTTCTCTATGATATGCTGATCTTTCTAATAAAACCTAGCTTATGATATATTGCAGAAACTGACAGCATTTATTTATTCAAAGAATAAATTAAATCAAATTATGTGGAGAATTTTTAATTATCCTTATTTTAAAATTATATTTTAAAGTATTACATTTCATTGTACTTTGGGTCGTATTGTTCCTTTTCTGCCATTGAAACTTGGAGAAGTTTAAAAGGGGACCAAAAGTTTCCTCTATGAAAGTCAGATGAGATTGCCCTGTATTTATCAATCACATAATTTTATGTCCATTTTCAGAATCAAATAATCCTGTCTAGAATAGTTTACGTGTGGTCCTGCCAGGTGGTAAAGTATGGAAAGATGAGCTTCCATGTCATTTCTCCTTTTTTGGATTCCTTAGTGAAAAGACTGGTGACTTGCTATGCCACTCTTCCACTTTCTCATCATAAGAGGTTCTATGAATCATCATAAAACAGTGGCCTTTCCATTACCTAGTATCATAAAATAGAGTTTTTTCAATTTATATATACTGAACACTCTGTATTAGTGAACTTAGGCAATGAGACCTGATCAGAAATCCATTCATTACTTGAATTTCAATTGATTTTGATCACTTTTAAACTATATTTATGCCTATATGGTGGACTTTTTTGTCTTGTAAAATATATATATTTATGTAAATGAATTCCTGTTATCCAGATAATTTCCCTTTTTACAGCTATCCTTAAAAATGCTGACATAGGGGCCTCCCTGGTGGCGCAGTGGGTTAAGCAACGCACTATGGGGCAGACCACAGCCACTGCAGCACGAGTTCGATCCCTGCTGCGGGCCAGGGAGGGTACCCACATGGTGTAACAGACCTCTCCTGCTGTGCCCGCTGCTCCCCTCAGCAGTGTACTTCCGTTGATCTGCCTGTTCTGCTCCCCGCTCTCTGTGGTGAATCCTCTCACCCCCCCACACCTCTGGCCTGTACCCCAGTGCTTGTATGCATAAATAAAATAAAAATCTTTAAAAAAAAAAAAGAAGATGACATTTAAAAAAAAATTTTAAAAAATTAAAAAAAAAATTTTTGCATTACCATTAAGTACTCTCTTTGGAACTATTTTAAATTGCTTCATATTGATTATAAAATAATTGATATGTAATTAGAAGAAAAATGAAATTATAGAATTATCTTTTGCAAAAGTTATCTTTTAGAAAATCTTTAAACATTTATTTTATGTCTGTATATTCATGATCACTAAATGATTATTGTGGTAATCTGACTTGGAAAATCAACATAGGATGATTATTTTTTCTTTATTTTATAATTTACCTACTCTGAAGCATACCCTCTATTAGAACTTGTCCAACTTATTTGTTCAGAAATTAGACATACAGATACATATAAGAATTTTCAAATTAAAAGAAAAGAGCTGTTCAACATTTAATTATTTTCAGTGTATAATTTCTTAATTACTGTTCATTATTTAATAAGAACAAACATTTTAGCACAAAAAAGTAACTGCTATGTGAGCATGGATCTGACATACCTGGGGCTGCAGGCAACAAATTTGGATGCCCCCAAGAACTCTCTTTCCCTGGCCTGGGGATTCTGTTGGCTAGATTGGAGGTCTAAGAAGCACAAAAATGCAATCTGCATCTTTCTGTGGTGCTGGACAACCCACAGCCCCCTGGTTTTTCTGCTTAAGCAAGACCCTCACAGGACAGACACAGCCTGCAAAATACTTCTGAGATCAGAAATAGGCTACAGCTGAAGGGCCAGTTGCAATTTGGGGCTTCTTCCACTGATGGGGATAACCATCAGTGGATTACTTTAACTTTTGACTACAGTGTCATTCAAGATTCCTATCTCAATTCAAATGGCTGCAATACAAAAGTTGTTTTGTTTTTTTTTTTCCCCTTGACTATCCAAGTAACCTGATAATTCTTCCAATTACAAGAACCATCATTTAAGCTGAGTCCTCGGATCAACACTTTACATTGTCTCTGGAACTTGTCATCCAAATTGTTGACTAGGTTTCAGTCAATGCAACAACAAAAAGCATAGCATTCAATACACAATCTTGGCCAAGGGACCATAAATTATAAAGAGAAGTTAAAATTTTGGGGAAAATGCTTTATATAAAAGTTTTACAAATAATCAGAATAAAATGTCAGAGCAATGGTTCTAACAACAATTACTGAAAATAAGAGGAAAAAATGGATGAACAAAGCAAAAAAATACAACAAAGACAAAGAGCGTATGAAAAAGCTCCAAACAGAAGTCACAGAAAGAGAGAATGCAATCACTGAACTCAAAAATATCCCATGAGTAGACTCAACAAGGTTTCGGAATGAATAATGAAAATGTAAAAATCTTTGGTTATCATCCAAAAAGACATGCAAAAAGTAAAAAGATTTAAAAAATAGAAAAAAAAAAGAGACTTATAAGACAGTATTAAGAAAAATATTCACACAGTGGATGTTCCAGAAGGAGAAGAGAGAAAAGGCAGAATCCCTATTTGAAAAAGTCAAACACTTCCCCTAAATTGGAAAGGAAAGTGAAACTGAAATATAGGAAGCTCATAGAACTCCCCCCTCAAGAAAAAATGAAAGCTCTGACAAACACACCAAGATACACCAAGACACAGTATAATTTAAATAGAAAAAAAGTAAGGAGAAAGTCCTTAAAGCAGGCAGCAAAAATCAGAGTCAATAAAACATAGCCCCATAAAACTATTAGTGAATTTCTCATCAGAGACCTTATAGACCGGAAGAGAATAACATGATAAATTTAATGAGTTGAAAGAAAAAGACCTACAACAGACAATCCTGTATCCAGCCAGGCTATCACTAAATATCGAAGATGCCATAAAGCTTTATAGAAAACAACACTTGAAATCAGTTTACAAATCTCCTTGAAATCAGTTTTCAAGAAATATTAAAATGAAGCATCCAGAGGGGGAAGTATAAAAACAAAGAGAGAAGAAAGCATATTAGATTATTGTGGTAGATTATGGGTGATTTAATTGGTGGAGACCCTACTGTGGCAGTACCTGATAGGGGTATACTAATATTACTTAATTAAGTAATGAACAATAATAAAAAAAGAAAAGAAATACTAAAGGGTTCCATAAAATTGGAAAAAAAAATCTCAGAAGAAAAATATTCCAAAACCAAGAAATATGGAGTCAAGTTAGTAAAAGTGTAAGGAACTCAAGAACCATCCTGAACAGACAAAAATAAAACAACAAATTACTGAAATTTAACAGAAGGCTGAATTGAGGGTAACAGGCTCAGAAGTGGGGAAAAGCAATGGTGAAGAATTACTGGATTTTTTTTGGTATATTGTTTTGAGAACAGACATTAATAGAGGTGCTAATTTATACACTAAAACATCTATAGTGCTGTACATCAGTGCAGTGCTACCTCAATATACAAAATTAATAAAAACAAAATTTAAAATAAAAAGTGCTCAACCAACTGGGTCATACTTTGATATTAGTAAATGATGTCATCGTTTTCTCATGCAGAGTCTCATGGAGAGTAAAAGAGAAAAATGAAAGCAAAAAAATGATATCTGTCTAAGATTATTGCAAGTTACTAAAGAGAGTTATTTCTTTTCAACCATATAAAATTAAATGATATAGGAATTAATAGTGTTACCTATTGGAACTCATAAATGTACTCCAAATAAGATAATAAAGCTAAAGAGATATACCAAAAATAGATATACAAAAAATGCAATAAAAGGAAGTAGTGATAGCTGAAAATATGCTTATTATTAAAAGATAACTTATGTGATTGAATATAAATTATTTTGAGGCTGTTGTATAATAAGCCAAATACTGTACTTTCTACATTACTTCCTTAAAAACTGTTTTGATCTGAATTTTTATAACATTTGAAGTTTACAAAATGTTGTCCTTTTATTCTTTCACTATAATAGCCACAAAAATAGGTTAGGGAAAAATGTCATTATTGTAATTGTACACATAAGGACACAGATAAGCCATGTTGGACATTTTGCCAAAGTTTCCTAGTTAGTAATGTAAAGGTTAAATAGTAATCAAAACTGTTAGAGTTTTGGTAAAGTATTTGCTTTCTATTTTATATTTGCTATTATTTATCTGAAAAAATACTTGTATAGTACTAAGTCAGCTTCTGTGCTGCTTAACTCTGTAATCTCTATTCATAATTTGTGCATGAATATAAGCATAATTCTGCACTGCCACAGAAATACATAGCTTGGCAACTTCTTACTGTACAATATGTGCATATCCCTATATATTGTTCTAAGTCTTTATAATTTTCTTTTTACTTACCCTTATTATGGTTGTACTTTATCTTTTTCTAAAGAAAACATGGAAAAACATTTAAGAAACCAAAATTATATCTAATGTTTGATGAAGATTTTTAAGCTGTAATTAGTTATGCATAGTAGCATATTTAGATTGGAATGATTGATACAAAAGTGTCATTAGGGAACCCTCTGGTAAAGGATGAAGATGTTTTTTCCTATATTGGAACAGTTCAATGAGTCAAGTACAGTAAATGGAAAACATGGTCAGTGAGCTTTACAAGTCAAAGAAACATTCAAAGATAAATTAGTTCCTTACTCTAAATAACTTAAGGTTTCCCTTTGAATCATCACAAACTATTACTAATAAAAATAAATATATTATACAATGAACTGTTTCTCACTAAAATACATATGTATGTTTCAATTTTATAAATACTTGTACTGCTCTGTATAGCCAAAATCAATATTATCAATCACTGTTCAAATCATACCTAAAATGTAGCAAGGAGATATAGGTTTTATAAAACACATACATTTAAGATTCTTTTCATTTATAAAAGTAATTGTATGAAAATTTAAAATATTCATACTTCTATGTTCCTTTATTAAAATAAGTATTATAGTTTTGTAAGTTTTTTGATCCTTCCAAATTGAATTTAGTATGACATTACAACTTACTCCATTTGTCCAATCCTCTAAGTGATTGCTAGGTAAGAAGATAGAAAACAGAAGTAACAGTAACTGACTTTGAGATACATACAAAGAAATTAATATGAGGGTTATCTACATAAGAGAGGAAATAAAGTAATATATGCTCTATTGATATCATTATTAAATTATAAGTGCTTAAGTATAGGGAAATATTTTGTTTTATTTTATCACTATTCTTTCTATTCCTAATAGAGTCTATCAATAAAAGGAATTAAACACTTATTCTATTCAATGTACTGTTCTATGTAATAATTCTATATATTAGTTGACTGTTCTATTTAACAGTGATTAAAATAAACATATCATTATCCTAATAAAATTGATACACATTCATACTAACATGAAACTATATTTGTTTCATATATACTAAAATTAGTCACATATAGTACTGTGCTTATTAATGCAAAAATTGAAAATGTGGAATATCAATAAAATGATCATTTATCTAAAATATACCTATTTTTATTTTTCTCACCTTCACCCAAGTAATCGCTCTTGATTCTTAGCCTTCCTTCTCTCTAATAGTTAAACTCTATCCAGAATATATTACAGAATATATGTGCATATATTCTCTATATAGGATATATATATTAGACTATATATACATGTTTGCATAAACCCATGCCTAAGTGGGCCCAAACAGTTCAAACCCATCTTCCTTTCAGTGTCAACTATATTTGGCAGATTCTGAATAACATGTGTTTGAACTTCCCAAATACACATGCATGTGGATTTTCTTGTAAACATTTCAAAATTTTGATATTAATAATGTACAGTACTATAAATGTATTCTCTCATACAATTGTTTATTTTTTTATTCTTTAGCTCACATTAATGTTAGAAATTGGTATATAATCATTTCAACATACAAAATAAGTTGTAATCAACTGTTTATGTTATCATTGAGTTTTGGGGGAATCTAAATTATACATAGATTTTGAACAGGGGTAAAAACTGTTGAGTTGTAAGGTGAGTTTAGTAGGTACTATAAGTTATTCTTCAAAGAAGTTGAACTGATTTATAGTTTCATCAGCAATGGAAGGAGAATGCCTTTGTTCCCTATCCTCACAGATTATACTAATATTTGAAGATTGTCAGTCAGTCTATTAGATGTACAATGGTATTATAACACAGTTTTAATTCTAATGTTTATGCAGTTGAACTAATATCTTTCTAAACATGTGTTGGTTATGCAAGTATTGTCTTCTCTGAATCTCCTCACTTTCCTGTTCTGTTTTGTTCTTTAATAATTCAGAGGGGTTCTCAAATGAAGCAGACAAATGTTGAGTTACCCAGTACATATGCACAGTTTTAGTGGAGACCAAGAAGGAAGATGCTTTTGCTTCAGCTAAGTCCTTTTTGCAGTCTATCTGTGTGTTTTACTTTGGTGCTTTTCTTGTTTTAAATGGCCTTCTAGTATATTTATTACTGAAGTGGTGTCTCATGTTCCTTAGTGTAGAAAGTCTGTGATGTGCTTTACAAAGAAAATGAGTATACTAGATAAACTTTAGTCAGACATGAGCTAGAGTGATATTGGCCTTTAATTAATGTTAATTAATTAATAATATATATTAAATAAGGTGTGATTAAACACATTATATATAAACGAAGGTTATATATTGATCACTTAAAGAAAATATAGTGATCAGAGGATCATAGGAACCTGACCTTATATCTTTCCAAATAGCAAAATTTCAGTATTTTCTAATTCAGCACTGGGAATGAACATAACTACCATAAGTGATACAAATTAACTGTATTTTGCTGCTTTTATTTATTTAATAATTTCTTCTGCTAATTATTTGCTTATTTTGGAGTCCAACCTTGCTGTATATGATAGGCAGACAAAAAACCAGGCATACAAAATTCACTATATAACAGTGCATTAATAATCAGACTCTACTAACTTTTATAAATTCACAATCTCCAATTTTCAAGACTTTTATTCAGTATTTTTAGGTTGTTGTAGAGGATTTTGCATTTTAAATAAATCAGTGTGTGTTTGTGTGTATGTGTACATATATATATTAATTCTAATAACTAATTCCAGTATAGATAGCCCACGAACCATGTGACTTTGTGGAGTTCACTGACTGAAAATATTATCATCCTAGTAGTATAAATATAATACAAGTTTGATTGAGTCCCTGATGATATTAAAGGTTAAGCTAGGTTACAATTTCAGAGATATTGTGGTTTTAGATAAGTCTGAACATGGGAAATATAGGATTAAAATGGCAAAAAGATTCAACACTACTGCTAAAATACAGAAAGACATTCACTAGAACTGTACCAGGATGGTCCCTGGGAAAAGAGGAGGTTTCAGATTCCCTGCCCCACTCAGGAAGGTTAGAATTGAGCAGGGAGGAGAAAAAGCTGGAGGGAGAAGGAAGGAAAAGGATGGGGAGTCAGAGGAGACCTGAAGGAGGCACCTGGAGCAAAGAAACACATGAAGAGACTGCTTGTTTCTTGGTCCTAGATTAGCTAAAATAGATGTGGGTGAGAGACTCATGGGGAGGTTAACAATGGCAGTATTTATGTTGCTTTTACTTCTTCTGTGCCAAATGTTCTGGGTCTCTTCTGGCCCTTTCCTAGAGGCTCATACCAAGAGTTGCCTTAGACTTGTGGCAGGCTCTTGGCCCTGCTTTGGAACAATTCTGTTTAACTGGACATTTACCCACTAGGGGATGGGTAATTATGGGTGCTTAATTTGGAAACTTTATTTTTCCCCTTCCTGTGTAAATGGCTTGGCCTCTAGATGCTCTAAAATTTGTATAGATGGTGCCTGTAGACATTTTAATGAAAACTGATATAAATACCTCCAAGTCCCATCTAGGTTGTCAAATCTGCTACAGGACAGGGGCACCTCAGAACTCCTAAACCTGCCTGCTCTAAATAGGTTCTGCCATCTGCCCCATCAAGACAAAACATTCTAGTGCATAATACCATAAGACTTTCAATGGAAAGGAACTTTAATACAATTAGTGTGCAAAACAGAAAAGGGGAAGAATAAGATTTCCAAATCAAGCACCTGAAGTTATGCAAATCAGGGTCTAAAGCAGGTCACTGAGGCCCAAAAACCTGCCATAAGTTTAAGGAAACTCTTAGTGTAAACTCATAGGAAAGGGGCATGAGCCCCCGGGTGTAGAACCCTCCATATGTGGCATTTAACAAGTGCATATGTGGTGCCCTTGGCCTTGACCCTCCAGGAGATTGTGACAATCATTATTTGGGATAAAACATTTTAAGTCTAAACATAATTCCTTTGATGATTGTGGTGTGCTAAGATATTTGAACAGGATGCCAGGACAATGCCCACCAGTGCAAGGTTTAACCCACTTATTAAAACGGGTAGTTGGCAACTCATTCTAACCCACCCATTGATTCAATTTCCCCATTCAAGCAAGATACTGGGCAACTCCTCACTAATTAAGACAATGCCTTTAGTCACTCCCCACTTCTCTACCCCCACCTCCACCACTCTATACAATGTTAACACCAAGTGTTATAATTAGTCGTATTAATGGTGTGTTTCCCCCATGTGGTGCTGGGGAGGGTCTTGTTTCAAAACCCAGAATTGCTGGATAATTTTTTAAAAAGAAGACAAATGAGAATAAAGAGTATCCTCTAAAATATGTGACTATTACCCTTTAAAGCTATCATGGTCACCAAAAGCAAGAAAAATCTGAGAAACTGAAAACCAAGAAGTGCCTAAGGACACAAGGCAAGTGAAGCTGGTGTCCTGCATGGAATACTGTACCAGAATTAGATGCTGAAAATATGAATGTATTATGCACATTTATTAATAATAGTTTATCAATACTGGTCCATTAATTGTGGCAAATGCACCATTCTAATGCAAGATATTAATAATAGGAGAAATGGGGTGTGGAGTATATGGGAACTCTCTGTTCTTTGGTTGCATTTTCCTATAAATAAAAGTATTCAAAGTAAAAACATTCATTAAAAAGACTGTTTGGTTATCTGTCTTCCTGTAGAGCCTGTGATCTCTGAAAGTCAGACTGTGCCTGTCTTAAACACCTCAATTATTTATCAAGCTCACAAGAGGAGCCTGATAAATAATTGTTGAATGAGTGATTGGATGAATGAGTGAAATAAACATTTAATAACTAACAGTGAAAGAACCTTAATTCCCTAAAGAAACTCTATTTATATATGTAAATAGTATTTCTTCAAACCACTAGTCAGCATGCAAATTAATGCCATCTGCCTCGTGTTCTCCCACGACCTCTTGCTCTTGGGTTCCTGCAGTTATTTTCCCTGATTGACTGTCCTAAATATCTGTTTTCTCCCGAAAGAATCTCAGTACCTCTGTATAATCAACATCTTTTGCTTCCTATGCCAAGCACAGTAGAAAAATCCATGAAAACCACGATGAGCTTAGGGAGCCTCCCACTTCCTACCCCTCCCAGAACATACTTTCAAAGCACCTGGGCTGCCTTCTAATGCTCCTGATGCCAAAACCCAACTCTCTCAAAATTCCTGGGCCACAGTCACATCATTTATTTCAGAGTATATGAAATATTAACATTGTGACTCAATTGTCCGGATATGAGTTTTTTTAAAGAGAAAATACCCATGGACAACTTAAGGAAACAAAGACCCTTCTTCTTTAACCATAGATTTATTTCAGGGAGATTATTTTCTATGTCGCTATTCCTAGTGTAAGTGGGATTCTAGTATTAGAGGGAAGTGAAAAACATAATTTTAAAGACTGTAATACCTTAGGTTATACATTAGGTTTGGTATATGAGTCATTAGCAACTCGGTAAAGAATACCAAAAGAAGTAAAAAGTCTTAAACTGGGAGGGGGAAAACAAGTCAAATACTAGAATCCTATAAAAATAAATAAAAGTGGGTGATGGAGCAGTTAAGTCTCAGTGCTAGCATTAAAGAGTGGTGATATTTATACGACTTTTGACCATATTAAAAACCACTGAAATATGTATTTTAAAAGAATGAATTCTATATTATGTGAATTATATCTTAATAAAAATATTGACTAAATAAGCAGGGGACCAAGATTAATAATAACAATCACAGCAAGTTGAAGAAAGAGGAGGATGAAGAAGAGAAAATGGAAACAGAGAGCTTCTCTTGTGCTGATGTTATTATACAAAATAAAGTGAGGAAGAGAAGAAAAATCCCTTCCATGCCCCACCCCACTCTCTTTGATATCATATCTGCACTCTGTATAGAAGCCAGAACTGAGATCAATACTATTATAATTCAATGATATCATTGAATAGAATCACTTATAAGGATTAGTTCTAGAAAATAATGTATATTTACTATTTTACTTATATAGGAAATACTCCAAATCCTACAAAATTAGAGAATAAAATACACTTTTAACTTCAAGACAATTTTTCATTTTAAAAGTTACAAATAATCTTAAAAAGTTCCTTGGTAAATTAGCATAAAGAAGATGAATTTCAGTAATTACTTCTAATAACAAACTTAATGCTTTCAATGCTATAAAGGCCAAATGGCTTAAAGATTTAACTATTTCTTCATGTATCTGAAGGTCTACAATAATTTTTAAAATTTTGTATGCTCTCTTATTTCATGCTTTTGATTTAGTAAATGAACCTTTCTTCTCAGTACTCTATTAAAACTTTTGAAATATAAATGAATGAGATCATGTGTGTGTCCATCTGTATTTAAAATGTGGTTTAAATGTCAGCTAGAAATTAGTGATCTACTACAAATACATACACATTTTTTTTTACTTTAAATCTGCTACTATTGAAGCAGAAATATAATATCACTAATAGCTTGTATTTATCAGATACCACTCACTGTGCTAAGTGCTGATCTATATCCTTCCATTAAATCCCACCACAGTGTGGCAATATTAACAGTGCCAGAGTTTTATCAAATGAAGAAATGTCTAGTTTAAGGAAGCTAAGTGGCAGATCTAAGATATACACTTAATTGAGTTTCATTCCAAAGTTTGAGCTTTTATCCTGCTTCATAATGAACATGACTTTCAGAAAGTAGCAGGAAAAAAAAATAGCAGCTATCCAGTAGTTTTTCACTAATATGGACATCATTTTGAATGTATATTGAAAATTTGTAATGGAGATGCTATTTAAATTAGAATTTGTCTTTAAAAAGGTGAACAGGGCATTTCTGGTGGCATAAGGGCTTGAGCACCGTACTGTGAAGCTTCGACCCCAGCCAGGGAGGGGACCAACATGGCGCAGCAGACCTCTCCTGCCTCACCCGCTGCTCCCCTCAGCAGTGTATTTCAGTTGATCTGCCTGTTCTGCTCCCTGCTCTGTCTCTGGTGAATCCTCTCCATCTCCCACGACTCTGGCCTGTACCCCAGCTCTTGTATGCATAAATAAATAAAATCTTCTAAAAAAGAAAGTGCCCTTTACTTTAAAAAAATATATATAAGTAATAAAAAAGGTGACCAATTAGGTCAAATATTCAGATATTGTTCCTTCATGTATCACCTTCAAAAGTCATGTTATACTAGTCATCATGAAATGACTGAAGTGTGCATTATTTAATTGTGTGATATAATTGTATTTTTATATTTTGGTAAGAAAAAAAAAAAAAAACAAGCTCATCTTTCTTTGTAATGAACATCAAATTACCAAAAGTGAGTTTCTTGTCAGCTGGGATGGTTCTGTCTGTTCCCAATGCTTCCCACCCTGCTAAGTTTCCACAGAACCCACAGAAAACAAGTCTGTCATGAGCCAAATGCTCACCACAGGGAACTCATGCTTGCTGGCACCTAAGGAATCTCAGATGAGAGGTGGTCAGCTTACCTTCATATTCATGGCATGGAGATGAGATAATGCAGCTGTCATTGGAATAATTAAGACTAATAGTATGGAAAAGAAAGAACTCTTAACCAGAAAGTGAATTATCTTTAGAATGGGCTAATATTAGAGAAATGTTTTTGCTTTGACATGAAGAAATAATTAAATTACAATCATTTGTGTTTGTGGGTTTTTTTTTTTTTTTGGCAAAGCATTTACGTTAAAATCGAGTTGCCTCCTACTTCCTTTTCTAAAGTAGAATAACATTCTTTAGTGACTCAATTACAAATCAAATGATCATAATTAATGATTGTGTACATTTTTTCACTTTATAAAGAGCATGTGCTAAATATTTATAAATAGCAATATTGTGAGTTTTAAAATTTTCTGAACAACTGTTAAAATTCATGCAACTATTTAGCAATCTAACATTACATTTTAGTACTTTGTAGATTTTTTTAAACTATAGCAGGTAATTTATGAAATGTCATGGACAAGTGGATTAATGCTATGCATGTAGATGACCTGAACACCTGCACTGTAGCAAAATGAGTGAGTGTGATCCACTATCCCTAATAATTTCTAGTGTCACTGTATAATACAATTAGTAGCAACAAATGGCTATTGGGCAAAACAGAATAACAGATCTTCAGAACTGAAATATTCTTGCCAAATACAAGAATTCCTTATTATACAAGACTTTTTTTATATATATACACTTTCTTGCAGCCCATAGGTTTCTGGAATCCCAATAAGTTTACAGAACTAGGGCCACTTTGAATAATAAGGGAACTGCTTTGTTATAGATTGTCTTACTTTATTGATGGGAAGCTTGCTAGAATTTCTATGTTAATCATTTGTGTTTCATTTTTATTTTTAGACAATTCCGCTGGGATAAGACAAAGTGAAAGACTGAAATAAATGCTGAAAAACCTCAGAAAGTCTGAGCTGATTCTAGAAATGATAAATACATGAAGAACTACATGGTTTCTTAATCTACTAGCCTCTGTCTGTATCTTTTACTAGTCCCAGATAAGTGCCGCATGGGTAAAGAATTACAAAATTACAACTTCATTAAAAAATAGAATATGGTGGGGAATAATGATATCTGACTAGAGAATCTGATTAGAGTGATATGGAAAATATACACTCAAACTGGATTAGGAGAACTGTTAAGACTTCTAAGAAACACCATTAATGACAAAGGAACATATTTGTCAATCTCAGAGAGACCAGAATATTTCCTGGTTAATAGATTGCTTCCATTCAAACCTGCTCAAAATAACACTACCTTGTACATTTTTTGCCTTGCTATCCAAAAATTATTGAGCAAATCATTCATTGATCAATTTTACTGTCTTTTACAAAAAGATTTTAAAATTATTATCATAGGTCTAACTAGTATAACAAAGTAAATTTAAGATTCAAGTCCAGGTTCCCATTTAATGACCTTGAACATCAGATAAATCATATAATCTTCTTATAACAGTGTGATATTCATAGAAAGGGACAGTTCCAGGTTCCTGGCTCCACTTAAGGAAGGTTGGAACTGAGCGTTGAGGAGAAGGTAGAAAAATTGGAGATGGAAGAAAAAAGACCTAAAAAGATGCATAAGGAGAAGAGACATGGGAAGCAGTTACACTTGCTTCTTGGCCTTGGATTTGCACCTACTTTGGGCACATAGGAGGAAGCACTTGAAAGATATAAAGGTTTAGGTAAGAAACCTGTGGGGAGACTGAGAAAGGCAGCCTTCATCATGACTTGTACTTCAATTTTGTTCTTCTCCTTCTAGACTCACCTGGCCCCTCCATCCCCTTCTTACAGCCCCCCACCAGAAGGTACCTTAAACTTGTGACAAGCTTTTAGGTGCCAGTGGTCCTGTTCTTGGCCAACCCTGTTTGGTTGAACATTTATCCACAAAGGAATGGGTAACTTTGAGTGTTTCATGGGGAAACTATTTTAAATAGTCTATTGAAGGTTTTATGCATTAAGAATATTTTTGTTTTATGTGGCAGATGGCAGAACCATTTAAAGGAGGAAGGTTTGGGTTCCACAGGGTGCCCATAATTCTGTTTGATAATAGCTCCATAGAACATATTTTTCACTTCCCTATGTATAATCAAAATGTTCTCAAGAGTTATTCTGACATTCCAACTACCAGTTTACGAGTATTTCCTTTACTCTATATTTCCATCAATCTTTATGTTTTCAGGTTTTTAGTTGATGCCAGTCTCATGGGTATAGAATGACGGTGTACTATATAGTAGGGATATGTTTACATATTCCAGTGGTCCACTCGGTTCCTTTTTTATCTTTTTCTCACTTATATATTAGGCTACTTATCTTTTCTTATTAAATTTTAGGATATTCTAGAGATTAAATTATTAGAAGAGTTTTGGAAAGTTTTTTTTTTTAAACTGACATTACTTTTGTCATATTGAAAGGTAAAATTTAACTGTAGTGTAGCAAAATGAAATACTTAAATTAGAGTTTATATACTTGTATTTTATTTTTAAAAACATTTCAGGCAAATACTAAAATAATACTGTTTTAACTTGTGTTTTTGAAATTTTCATTATTTACATTTAGGTTTTTAGTAGTGGTGGAAACATGGATAATGGTTAGAAAGGGAAACTTGAATGAAACTGAAGTTTTAGGGAACTTTCCCTAAGTCACAAAAATTTAAATTACAGAAGCAAGATCAGAAACAGGTACTCAGAGTCCAGAGTCCTTATACATAACCATTTTGTCAAATCAAGGGGAAATACTTTGGTAAACTCTAAAATTTAAGAACACTATCTATTTGGGAAATAAGCAACTGTTGTCTTGTTTTGGAAACTCGGATTAGTTCTTTATCATATTGTGACAGAATGGCATGCTTATTATATTCTTCATGAACTATTTTCAGTATAGCTGAGGCCATCATCACTAAACCTCTTTTACTGTGGTTGAAATAAGGAGAGAGCAATTCTGTTATATGCCTAGAGGAGAATAAGCTCTTTCTACTTAACTTCATCTCCTGATGCACATTACTTTTGGGATGGCTGACTATTAGAATGAACAAATTCCTCTTCCAGCTTTGTGAATCCATCTAAAGGATGCCCGAAGGAGAAGGTGAGTTATGCTGTACATTCTGAGAGCATACAACTTTGTATGATTGCGTTTCTGATATGCATGGGTCTGACAGCCTGAGAGTTCATGTATTATACATGGAGACATAGCCTCCAGTCCTAGTAACATCTTGCTGGGTGAATGACAGTTATAAACACATTGTCTATCATAGAATTTCATAAAGTTTATTATAGTCAATTTCAAAGTATATGTATAAACCTAAATATGGTATATGAGCTCCCTAAGTCCTGAATTTAAGTCATATAGGAACAATTATACTACTTATACTAAGGATACTCCACTGCAATAGTCAACTTGAATCAAAAACAGAAAAGTATGTACACCATGAAATATATATTCCAATTTTAACTTTTCTTATGAATTATTTGATCTTGGGCATCTTATTACAGTGTTTAAATATAGAACTCTTCCTAAAATAGATAAGATTATGATAAAAGTCTATGCTCAAAGACAGCAGCAGTCCACATGGAAAACCTACATGTATAGACAGATCTTTTATACTGATCAGCTATCTTAAAAACATTACTGAAATTTACATTACCAAATAAAACTCATTAAATTATTTTTCTGCTAGAGCAATGTATATAAATATAATTCATCAATTCTCACTAAGGATAAAATATAATATTCTTATAATTCACAATAAAATTTTTAGTTATTTTATATACTTGTATATACATTAGTTTATAAAATTTATTTTCTATGAACAAAATTCAAATATTATTTTTACATCATAATGTTAAATGATACTTTTAAACTAAATAAAACTTTTATGATAAATAAAATGAAGATTCTAATTATGACTGGTGAAAGATTTGGGAATTTATCACTGGAAAGCATTGATAAAGGGGTATTTGATATTTCTTATCTGGTGTCTATACAGTTATCAATGTAGGAGTCCACATAAAGAAAAAAATAGAAAGACTCTCATAGCATAATGACAAGTATTTGAAGCAAGAAAACAAAAAAAAATTGCTGAGTAGCTATAGCATTTATTATCCAAGGGAAGAGTTATCAGAATTTGTGGTGGAGTGTATTGGAAAAGAAATAACAAATATGAGGAATTACTCAAGGAACAAATGCTCCTGAAGAAAGAACTATAGAAACAATTCTTGTAGTCAATCTTTGGTTGTACACAAATAAATGTGCATAACCAACCTATATGTGTCTATGATCATGTATGTACAATATAATTAATATATGCCTTGGTTTCTCATACATATTGCCTTTTGATTTTAGTTGTACACACACACATACATATCCACTATCATGCACACAAATAGGTGACACAAAACCTAAGAGGAAATACATAGGTATATTTAGTATCTTTTTCTCATAGTAGCTTTAAAAGTAATCTCCATTTTTAAAAAGATTGTTACATATTTAAGAGTTCAGGCAGATGTGAAGAAGTATAAATCTTCTGAATCAAATTTAGAAAGACTAAGTTGAAAGTCAAGATTTTAACTGTGACAGGATTTAAGGAATTTGAAGATTCAAGGCTTTAGTGTTAAGTAAGGATAGGAACAAAATTGGGGATTAAGAAGTTTAGCAGAGAATGTGTTCATAGCAAGTGGTTTCAAATTAGCAAGTGGTTTCAAATTGTGAAGCCCTTTTCCAGTGATTCCTTTTGAGTTAATAAACACATGCATTAATTTCTCTGGTTTAAAGCACAAAGGATGGAAGTGGACTTTATTTTCTCTGAAGGTGGTATTTATTATTTTCACCCTTGTCATTTTCCATAATACTATTTTCTCTACAGCAGTATTCATTCGAAGAACACTATTCAAAAAAAATTTTTATAGTTGCCAATTTATAAATGTCAATTTAATACATGATTATTCCAAATTTTAAAATGACCTTCATAAGCAAGTATTTTATTGTCATTTATTTCAAATGCAGAATGTGGGGCAAGGATAGGTTTTATATAATTAGAATATTTAGAGTTGAGAAAAACCCAGTAAGTGGCAGTTTTATTTATCTGAAACTTTTTATAATTTCTTTTCCTAGTGTTAGTATTATATATCAGAAAATTGAGACTCAGAGAAATATAATATCAGGATCAAGTCCATACAGAACACATGCTCTGGTCATATGACTTGCTATGTAAACCATGATAATACTCATCTTTGTGACTTATTCTTTGGAAAAAAATAACATACCCTCCCAATATTTTTCCAATAACAAAGTAGTTATATCATTTACACATGCACTGCAACTAATTTTAAATTTAGTCTAGTAAACCAACACAATCGTTTTTTGTTTCACTGAGTGAGTATATAGCAGACAAATAAAGATAATTCAATATCTTCACAGCAGAGTTGTGATTATATGGAAGAAAGCAAAGGCAAGATCCATTGTAGACTGTCAAATACCTACACGCATAAAAACTAGGCCTCAGAAATAACAGGTGAGACTGGCAAGTAGATAGTGGTTAATTTTTTTAAGAGAGTAGATCTAATAGTAAAATAAGTTTCTTCAAAATTTATACCATTTACAAACCTTGTAAATTTACAAAATTTACAATATTTCAGGCTTCCCCAGGGGCGCAAGGGTTTTAGCACAGCACTATGGGGCTTCCACAGCCACTGCAGCACTCAAGTTGATCCCTGGCTAGGGAGGGGACCTACATGGCACAGCAGACCTCTCTTGCCTCCCCCGCTGCTCGCCTCAGCACTGTATTTCAGTCAATCTGCCTGTTCTATCTGGTGAATCCTCTCACCCCCTATGCTTCTGGCCTGTACCCCAATTCTTGTATGCATAAATACATAAAATCTTTAATTTTAATAGTATTTCATATAAAGATAAATTATTAACATTGAACCAAATTAGAGATAATATAATTAAAAGAAGACTTTGCAATCATGGGTTTATAGTTTTTAAATGATATTAATTGCACTGAGTTGATTATAAATTAAACGAATAAAATCTCAGATTAAAAAAAATGAAATTAATCTTAATTACATATTGTAATGAAAGGGGCAAGAATGTAGACAATTTTAAAAGGTAAAGTTGGGAATTTAAGATGTCAAGCATTATTATGAAGCTACATTAAAGTGATTAATGTAATTAAAGAGGACAGAGCACACTGGTATAACTCAAACAGTTGAGATTTTTCATTGTTTACCCTACCAGGTATTGAAGGTAAGGTGGTATTACTATATATTGCTTAATCAATTTTTCTCTTTCTCCAGAAAAATGAAGAAGGTGAAAAATGCAACCATGCCATTGCTATTTTGGGGATTTTTTAAAAATAGGAATTATGTATAGGGAGGCATTAGCAAACAAGAAAAATATTACTACAAGTTTAACTCTGATTTAATATACGGTAAGTTTTATGAGGTTATTTTAATCTCATTTCCCAAGTGCTTAATTAACTAAATGTCTTGCTTTGGTGTGTTTAAATTTTAATTTTAAGAAATTTAAGCATAATATATATTCATAATTTACAAATAAAAATAGTACTATTCAGCTTATAATAAAATATTCCTGTTCCCTTACTCCAAATTTGTGTACTTTTTTTATTCTAATCCCTAATGAAAACTACTTTCACATCTGCTATCTCATTCTCCTGGCATTTATATCTATATACTCAATATCATGAATCTTAGTCTATTTCTTTTCTCTAATTTCTAAGTCATCTCTAGATTTGACTGTAAGTGATTGTGCTCCAGTCACTTTGCCAAAGCTTGAACTGCAATGGATGGCTGATGTCAAGCAGACAAGGATGGCTTTACTTAAAGCTATTACAATGGACCAGAGAAAGAAGTCGGTCTTCATTTAATTTCCTTGAAAGAATATGCCTGAAAGTTCTTAGGAGCTAAAGTGGAATTGCCTAGGTCACCTGCTGGGTTTTATTCTAACAAAAATACATTTATCCAATCTTCAAAACAGGGATAGTTTCACAACTGAGAGTAAAGTACCTGCAGAAGTTAGACTTCTAACTCCTACAGAAACTGGGTGATATGGGTGCTATCTCATTGAGGCTTACATTTCAGATAGGTAGTTCATAGGCCCTTGGCAAAGGCAAGTAGCTTTTAAAAAGATTTATATTTGAAAGAGGCAAATAAATAATTTGCTAGTTTTCTAAAATAAATGATTTTAAAATAGGGAGTTCATGCTTAAAATCAGGAAGATGTCTATATAATTTTTTATCAATGGTGAGCATTTCATGAAGGCAAACTTAGTCAATTTGTCTACTTATATCACAGCTTTTATTTCAATCTATTTAATTGAAAGAAGTATGGGTGGCTCAGAGAATCTTAATTTCACTAAGTATAAGGATTCTATCTCCTTTTGCATTTCCTCTTTAGGGAAATTTCTTACTCTGCACGTATAGCATGGCAACAAGTACAGCTGATATTCATTAAGCCAAAATATACGTCATAAATGCATATCTCCTTTAGACTTATCAAAGATCTGAGTTCAGAAATTATTTCAATTTCTATAAATGACAAAACAACTGATAATTTGAAATGAACCATAAAACTCACTAAAGCTTTGTCACAAAATATAATCTTGTTTTCCCATACCTACAAAAACCTTTAAACATGGCATGGCCCCTTAAAATCCTCCTCCTGTTAAAATGAAAATTACTAGGTATGTTTATGTTTTATAACCAAGTGAATACTTTTTTTTCTAACCTTCCCTCATTCCTCCAATCAACAGAAGTTCAGCCTGTCCCTCCCCTTGCTTCCACAACACCTTTCCTACAACTCAAAAAGCCCACGTCTTATGTTGTGCTAAAATGTTCTCTTCCAGTAGCGTTCTTGGAGTGGAATTTACCTCATTTACTGCTCTATCCTTAGACTTAAGAAGAGTTCTAGGCACATAATAGGGTATATATTTATATTGGTGGACAAAGGGTAGATAGTGCCTCTGTACTAGATTCAACTGATCATTTCCTTTGAGGTGAGAGAGTGTAAACATACTAAAGACTCTCAGTTCACCAAGGGATATGTGCTCCCTTCACATTATAAAATAAATCAGAGGCTTTGTAGTAAATACTGTTCCAATAAATAGTTCTTAAACTGCTGCCTTATATACATTTTAGTAATTCTACCATTCCATTTACCTGTATGTTTCTTACATTTCATCACTAGCTTGAAAAAATATTGATATTTTCTGCAAGATAATTTTGTTAATTCGAGAGTTGTGTTCCATGTCGCTGTTTAAAATATAAATAAATAAAACCTATAGCATTTAATAAGTTGAATTTACAGTGATTTAAATAATTTTCTAACATTCATTCCATACAAAGGATACTGGTACAATAATGTGGTACAACAATACAACTTTAAATAGCAAAACATGAAATAAAATTCATTTATAATGATTCAGTTTTGATTTCAACACTGTTCCCATTCATATTATCATCTTTATTCTAATTTTTTTTAAAGATCCATCCATTCATGCATACAAGAACTGGGGTATAGGCCAGAGTTGTGGAAGGTGAGAGAACTCACCAGAGACAGAGTGGGGAGCAGAACAGGCAGATGGACTGACTGAAATACACTGCTGAAGTGAGTAATGGGCAAGGCAGAGGGTTGCTGCATCATGTGGGCCACCTCCTGGTTCCTGGCAAGGGGTTGAACTTATGCTGCAGTGGCTGTGGATGCTTCATAGTGCAGTGCTTAACCCCTTGTGCCACCAGGGAGATCCCCTCCTATTTTTTTATAGCATTTTATCTTGTTCAAATTCTATGCTTTTTAATACCAGTATTAAGAATTACACTCCGCAGCATTTTCCTTTATATTTTTGTTCTTATTATTAAATCTGTATAAGTGAAAGAAAAATTTTAACTTTTGCTTGAAGTTTTGTTTTACTAGTGATGATGTAGTACAGTAAACACAAATTTTGCCATTTATTAGATAAATAATAAAGCTAACTAATTTGCCTGTACTTTTTTTTAAAAGATTTGTTTATGCATGCAAGCACTGGTGTACAGGCCAGAGGTGTGGGGAGTGAGAGGATTCACCAGAGACAGAATGGAGAGCAGAACAGGCAGATTGACTGAAACACACTGCTGAGGGGAGCAGCAGGCGAGGCAGAAGAGGTCTGCTGCGCCATGTGGGTCACCCCCCCTGGCCAGCAACAGGGATCGGATTCCTGGTGCAGTGGCTGTGGTTTGCTTCATAGTGAGTTGCTTAACCCATTGTGCCAACAGGGAGTCCCTGCCTGTACTTTTTTTGTTGGCAAAATATCTCTAACTATATGTTTGCTATGAGCAATAGGTGAACAAAGATTTGGAAGTCTGAATAGGGAACCCAACACACAGTATGTACTAAAGAAATACTTGCTAATGATTTTACTACAATATCCTTCTGTATTGAGAAACTATTCCCTCATTTATAAAATCTTTTGCATTTCATTTAAAAATGGTTTTTCATACAAGTTCCACAAGATTTGAAATTAGTTAAGAAAAATGTTATTAAAAATGTATATATGTATACTGCATAAAATGTATTTTGAATTTTCTGCCTTAGTCTGTTTTGTACACAGTATGAGCCATCAGTTCTATTGATAATTATATATATATATCTATCAAGATAATATAGGAGTGAAATATGAGAATTTGAATTATAATCATACAGTATAGTATACATATTTTGGGGTTTATTTTATTTCTCAAAACATCAGAAAGTTTTCCTATAAGTTAATAGATATAATTTTTATAAAGAAGGTTATTATATTAGATACTAAAACTAGAAACTATTTTACACATTTTCTAATTCTACTACTATTAATATGCTAAGTATAACTGATAGATATGTTATATACTATAGTTTCAAGCCATTAATTTTGCTTGGATAAATTTTTCACACCCCATTATATATGGTGAGCCTGCTCTTAAAAGAGAGAAATCAAATCACCTTCCTTGTGTTTCTCAGAGTTATTTATAAATAAATACACTACTTCCACATTAATCCAATTGTTTAAATACCTCAATAGTTTAATTTTGCTTCCATGAGTATTTGTACCCAGAAAATAATATTTTATATAATTTAATTTTTGAATCACCGATATTTGTAAAGTTTAGTGTATGGCAATTGAATAGCTGGCTATTAAAGCAAAAAGATGACATATAGAACATATACAATGATTAAAGTCCTTAAATTCCTTTTTTGCAAGTAACTGGGATGTTTGAAACATAGAATTATAGATAATTTTACTTCTACAAATAAGCACTATTATTGTATTTTCTCCAATAATGGCAGTAGTTAATAATATAAACAATGTAAAAATATCAACTAATATAGAATAAAATTAGTATTTGATGCTATTGGAAAATACCTTCTGAAATACATAGTATTTGAAACTTAAGATGAATGAATTACCTAAAAACAGACATTTCTACTCATAACTTTAGATATATTGACTAAAATATTACATCATTTTATATCATATATATATGAGGACTTTAGTATGGTATCCACTATTCGATCTGACAGTAGTATTTATATAAGTTATTTTGCTTTGGGATGAATCTACACGATACTTATCTTTTTATACTTCAAAGAAACCCTGCTGCCAGAAAACTGTTCGACATTTGTAACAAGATTGCCCAACTAGCATTGCATTTTAGTATCCTGCTGACTGCAGGTATGCAAAGTCTAGTGCATTTTATGAGCTAGTAAAATAAAAGTTAAAATATTTCAAAGAGTGAATATGTTTCATATCCTTGATCAATTATTTCTCTGAAAATCAAGGCACCATTTAAATTTTAAGAATGCAATTCTGGCAGTGAGTGTTCCTGTGTCAAGAAGAGCCCATGAGTGCAGACATTTGGGGAGGCAGAAAGGTGACACAAAGAGACAAGAGGAAGTGATGATTGAGATGAGAGAATCTGAGCATTTTCTACAATTCTGTGAAATCAGATGGTTTGTAAGTTTACTATTGTTCACCTTTAAATTAAATATACTCTGATATCAGATTATATATGCCATGCCTTTTTTACACTGAAGAATTGAGAATCTGATTAATATTTTACAGGGGTATGTATGTAAGACTTTTTCCCAGGGAATGTGAAGCTTTTTGATTGGAAAATTACAGCTAACTTCTAATAATGTTCATAAAATACAAGGCAATTTACCATAGGGCATGATGTATAGTAGGTTACATGGATCTCAGCTTAGAGAGTTTTCCATCAGTTTTGCCTCTCTTCTTGTTCCCCTTTGGTTTAATGTCTCATTTGTTAATATTATCAAAAGGCAAATCCTTTCTAATAGACATGGAACAAGAATGGTGCCATTCAAATGGTTTTCTTATATAATCTGCATGTATAGATGAATGATGGGGAAAAGTTTTTAATGCTTTGAACTTTATGCCAATATTTTGTGCCATCAAATTCCCCATTGGAGAAATGATTTTGGATAAGGTTATTGAAAGAGTAGACAACATGTTCAACATAATTAAGATACCATACAATTATACATTAAGTATTCTACCTTTCTTGATAGATCCCTTCACAAGTAATTTTAACATTCTAAAACATAACCTGAAAAAAAAAAAGCTTTTGAAAGTTATTTCCGAATTTATTTTGTTTCATTATTGATGATATTCAATCACCTAAAGCATGGGAATTACTTGTCTATAAAATATTCTAATCCAGACTGAAAGGAGAAATGATTATGCATGACAGCTCATATTATCTATGGCGTATTTTCTTTATCCCCATCCATTGACTTGGCTATTTTCTTCTGATTTGTATGAGCAGATACATCATGTTTTTGCCTTTTACCTTAAATAAGAGAAAATGAAAGTCTTACTCTCTGCAGTGTTCAGTAAAAAGTCTGGATAATTATCCAAGGTCATGTGAGAGATAATTTTCTAACACAGTCGCTGAATCATTCCAATGAAGTCTGTGTGAATTAGGTGTGATGTTTATCACAATCCAAAGAACATGTGCTTTGTAGGTTATTTTTCATTATACTATAAATATTCTGAGCAACAGTCTGCCTCCAATTTAATATGTCTTGCAAAATAGAATTTAATAATAAATATGAAGATATAGCAGTCTAAATTAGAAAATACCAGTTTATATTCACTCTATATTGACAATATCTACAAATCGTTAGGATGGGGACTATGCCAAATAGATTCATTTATATGATAATTTTATATTTTTCACAAATGAAGTCAAAAGTTTGTTGGGCATTGATTACCCACAAAACATTGGAATACAAAAATATGTGTAACCATGTAGCTCCTTGCTTTTTACAATAGTAACAATAATATAAACTATATTTGAAAAAAAATGTTAGATAAATAAACAAAACCTTGTATGTTTTTCAAAAATTTGTTATTACTGCACAAAAGAATGCTATGATATTAATGTTCAGGAAAATTAATCAATTAAATATTAACATTCAAATTTATGGAAAAAAGAAACTTTTAAAAATATTTTTCTCTACTTGGGGATGCTATTATTATTTAACATTAAATGCAGGTTGAAATGTCATTCCTTGAGTAACCAAGATTCATGTCTGAATGACAAAATCACTGCATACATTAGAAATTTGTGTAGTGGAAAAATGCAAACTATGGACATGGGTGTTTGTTTGTGATTGGTCAGTTACACAGGGTTATTATGGTGTTTAAACAAGACAGACATAAATATGATTTAATTAGGATCTATTTAAAATCAGAAGCACAGGCACACATATAGACACTGAATCATTTTCTGGTTGTTAGCAATTCCTGATAACCTTAGGAAGACCTTGATTTGATTCCCGGAAATTAATGTGTCCTCTTGGCAGGCTCTGGGATCCCTGGTGGGACTTTAGGGAAGGTGCAATGACACATTTGCTGACATCAGAATAAAAACACCTCATAAAAATTAGAGATCATTAAAACTGTGGTAAAGGAGACTGTCAGAAGTTTATTTCCTGATTTCATATAGTCATTAATTTATCATCAACATATTATATATCTATAAAGAGATGAACATAATAGTAAATTCTAAATCTTTAAAAATAAGGTAATCATAACCAGAAATAAATGTTATTTGAAATAATTATAAGATAAACCAATGCTATTTTATAATTTAAAACAGTATTTTTAGAAATAATCTTTGTTGTATCATTGACATATACTATTTTTTTAAAGATTAATTTTTTTATGCATGCAGGAGCTGGGTCGTACAGTCTGGAGTCTTGGGAGGTGAGAGAGACAGAGTGGGGAGCAGAACAGGCAGATATACTGAAATCCACTGCTGAGGAGAGCAGTGGGCCATGCAGGAGCGGTTTGCTGTGCGATGTGGGTTGCCTCCCTGGCTTGGGATGGAAGTCTCGCTACTGTGCCATGGATGCTTCACAGTGCGGTGCTTAAACCACTGCGCCACCAAGGAGGCCCCCATAATATGTGTTTTTAACTTTATATTACTGATGAAAAAATCCCTATGGGTTTTCAAATAATAGTGTGTCCCAGTTTTGAGAGTCAATGTGCTAACAACTATTTAAGTCAATGTGCTAACAACTATAGGGATTTCACATATGGAATTGTAATCTGTCCTATGAATTTTAACTGGATTGACATGGAAAAGTCCTTTTAATAAAACAGATAGGTTTATAATATGTTTCCTTAATGGGATTGATGTGAGAAAAGTACATGAAATTCCTTTCCTCTTATCATAATAGTAGTTAAGGCAATAATAATGATAATAATAATGACAACAGTAACAAAAAGTATCTATTAAAGACCTAATCAAATGCCAACGAAAATGCTGCATGCTTAACTTTATGTGAATTTTATTATTTAATTTCCCCATAAAATAGGTCGTGATGTTAGTCTCTTCTGATAGAAAAAGAAGCTGAAGCACAGAAAACAACAGACAAAAGACCGACCCTAAGATCACACAGCTGACAGTGAATTTAGCAAATAAAATTGTAAAAATGTGTATTTTTCCAAATATGTGCACGCATGTGCATCCATTTGAATACACACACATATATTTAGAACACATATACATGCACACATATAATAACTTTTGTCATTTTTGATAATGGAAAACTTAAAAGTAACAGTGGAGAAACATTACCTGGTTTTGTAATAGTTAAATTGTTTTAAGTAAATGCAAATACACCTGATTATTTTCATATATGTATACAAATATACATTTGTGTATATTTTAAGAAAGATTAATCTATGATGTATATAGAGCATTTTATATTAAATGCATAATTTTATATTAACATCTATATATGTTATATAACATTTATAATATATCATATATTATATAATTAGTTATATATTTATATAATAACATGTACATTAGATTTAGAGTTTACAGTGTGTGTGAAAAGAGAGGTAAAGAGGGATAGGAGAAAAGTGGAAAAAGAGAGCGGGAGTAAATACTCTTCTAACGGACTTGAGGATTGCATGAATATATATATATATATAGAAGCAATTATTGTGATTAACCAACTTATAGAACTCTACTAATGTCTTTATATTTAGTCTTCATATTCTACTCATATACTCTATATTTAAATAACTAGATCGTCCTTAAGAAATGTCTTTTATTGATCTTTGTTATTTCTTTTAGTGTTGACATTTGAAGATTTCTCATAATAATGAACTAACTGAAATTTCTAGTACTGTTACCCTTCAAATGGAATTTGGTTTTTATTGGTTATTTTATATTATACCCAAGTATTACATAATATACCCAATTATTATTTAATGCCCAAGTATTACAGCCTATACAGAAAGAGGAATTGTTGTAAGCGATTAGCCACAAGATGGCAGTGTTCTCAGAGAACCATTCATTTCCAGATAGTAACATGCCATAGACATGTAGAAAAGAGGTTACCAGATTTTAGAAATACAGAGACAAGAATACTGTAAAGCAGGGTAAATCAAATAGATACAAAAAGATAAGCATCATAAATTATGTATTATTTATTCTGGGTGCGTATGATAATGAGAAGAGCTAATGAGAGAAACTGAAGAACTGAAGAGAAGGCACAGAAGGGGCCATCTTTTAAGTCCTGTTCTGAACTTGCACGACTGCACATCATCATCGGTAGGCACTCAGATCTCCTTGTGACTTTAAATTAAATGCTAATGCTGATTTTGCAAATCACCAAAAAAAGCTACATAATACATTTTTGTTGTTTATACTACTTCATTCCTAACCTGTATGTCAATAATACTTTATTTTTTTTAAAAAGATTTATTTATTTATGTATGCAAGAGCTGGGGGTACAGGCCAGAATTGCGGGAGGTGAAAGGATTCACCAGACAAGAGTGGGGAGAAGAACAGGCAGATTGAAACACACTCTGAGGGCAGCAGCGGGCGAGGCAGGAGAGGTCTGCAGGGCCATGTGGGTCCCCTCCCTGGCTGGGGGCAGGGATCAAACTCGTGCTGCAGTGGCTGCGGTTTGCTTAATAGTGCGTTGCTTAACCCACTGCGCCACCAGGGAGGCCCCTCAATAATACTTTAAAACACAACAAAATAAAAACACACAACCCTAGGTAGAGGTCCAGTTTTTTTTTTAAATATATTTTGCTTATGCCACTTTAACTTTTAAATATTATTGTATATCCCTCTTGTAAAGAACATTCATCTTATACATATTGTTATTTTCCCTACAAATTAAAAGAAAACACTGAACCTGAAATTATAATAATCTGTTCTTTTGTTCTTTAACCGTCATACCACAATTGATGGCAACTATGCCCCTTCTTACCTCATTTCTAAATTCACTTTATATATTGTTTGGAAATTTGTATTCTACTTATTTTTCTTCCATTTTATCCTAATTTGACTCATATCTTCTCTTATTCAGTTTTATTGTAACAAAGTTATTTTTAAAATTAAAATACACCATTAAGTATTTTAAAAACAGGTTTCTGTTATTCAGTCCCATCTTAAACTTATGGTTTTCTCCTTATAAGATGTCCAGTGTCAGGCATTAATAAAATCCAATATATAATAGAAATATTTTACCTTATTACAGTTTTTAAAATTAGAAAATGACTGATTACAGAAATATAAAATCTTAGTAAATTCACATGAATAGTTATAAACCAAAAGCTCATAAGTTAATTTATTTTATAGAAAATACCCAGTTTTGATTAGATAATAGAGATATTAAGCTACTCAAAGGGGAAGAAGGGAGAGAAGAAAGGAAGAAAGTAAAAGAGGGACAACAGAAAAAGAGAGGAGAAAAGAAAGGAAAGAAAAGCGAGACTACCGTGTGTCAGACTTTTCCAAGGGCTGGAAATGTCTTCTCTCATGAAGCTTAAAGCACAATGTAGAAAATAATTTACTAAAAAAAACCAAATATGGTAATTTTTATACAGTGTGATGTTAGATGTGGAAACTAGTTTAAGTGAAAAGGTCAGGGTGGCCACTCTGAATCAGAGTTGATGTGCGATCTGAGAGGTGAGAGTGGAGTCATGCATTCTACTCGTTTATGTGGCTCTCACTCTGCCTTTGGATGGGGATATGCCTAACAACCTTGATGTCCTTGGCGACTAAGAACATGGCATTGGTTTTCAAGACTCTCCATAATATTATGTGTTTTTGTAATGTATGTTATCCCTCATTAATCCAATACTGTTTTGCTCTGACTCTCTACTACAAGACATGTGCACATTCTAGACGCTTATTTTTTCCAGTGAATTCTGAGATGTGTGTTTTCTCTAAATAGGAATTAAAGGTAGCTAAATATTTTTAAAATACAATTAATTGAAAGAAAGTGAGCTAGGACCCCTGTTGTCTACAAAGAGCACCAGAAATTAATAGAAGATAATGGATCTTCTTTGCTAAAACACAAAATCAGATTAGGAATATTTGAGGAAGTGTATGAGAAGATCTAATTCGTTTAATTAATTCCTGTAAAGGCAGGGAGATGTGAAATTCATATGTACACTACATATTGGGAAATAGTAGTCATTCTAAATTGCCAACTGAATATGATGTTTTTAGAAATAAAACATTTATACCAATTTAACACAAAAACCAAAAAAAAAAAATGGAGGTGAAAATGGATGTTTAAAGACTAATTTTAGGAGCTTGTTGCAGCTTTCTAAGTGAGTAATAGTGACAACAGGAGCCTACTTCACTTTCTTACAATTAATTCTATTTAAAAAATATTTAGCTACCCTTAATTTTACTTTGGCAGACTTAAATCACATGATTTTGAACAAAGCAATATCAAATTTTATTTATTCAGGTATGAAGCAAATAATATTAGAAAATTTTACCTCTGTTGGCCTAAAATAAAATATTAATAATTTATTAATATTAATATTTTATTATAAATTTTATTATTATTATATTTATATTTTATTATAAATTTTATTATTATTTTATTATAAATTAATATTAATATTTTATTATAAATAAAATATTATATATATATTTTTTATTTTCTAATACATTATTCCTATTTTGGCAATAATAGTCTTCTCCCTATAGATTTAATTCAGATTTCTGCAATTGAAATAGATCAAAGTAGAGATACTCAGTGGGAAATAAAAGGAGTCCCCAGAGTTGCAAAAGGACCAAAAAACCTTTTGAAAGCACTTCTCTAGGAAAACCTGCCATGGCAAATAAGTGATGCAGCCTTTTATGTGGAAGTGGCAGGAATTGGTGGGTGGGTGGATATTTTCAGCTGCAAATAAACCATCCATAATTTATATTTTTACTGCCTAGGCAGAACCATTAAAGAAAACATTATGAATACCCCTAAAAAGATTTTAGTTATTCAAAAGATAACACAGAAGCTTGTGTGAATGGCATATCAATTTGCTCATGAGAATGCTTTTGAATGCCTTGTTTGGATGTGTATACTTGCATAAGTTGTTTTATATAAATAGCTGTAATTAAGATTCTTAAGTAGGGATAAGTGGCTAATAAGCAATGCTTTCAAAAAGAAAAAAAAAAGGAGAGAAAAAAATAAAAGGAAAAAAAGAACTCTGCAATTCCTTACTGATAGTGAAGCCAGTCACAGTATGACTCAAGGCCAGATCAAAAGAGATTTGGGTCATTTTCAGACAATTAGAGCAATACTAATAGTCATATAAGTTCAATGTTATTAGACCTACATACCAAAAATGTGTTGTCAAAAACTAGCTTGTTTTCTCCTTTGTTTTGCTGGATAGAATGGTATGGCAAAAGCTAATTTTCTCTCTGCTTCAGAGCTTATAGTTATAGCAAAACTAGATGTTTGTGATGATGAACATTATGTGGGTGAAAGTATGTGATAATATACTAAGGACTATGCAGATATGAAAACATATAAGGGATAGAGAATAGGCTATGAATAATTTGTCTGAAACGAGTTTGTATTGTTAATATTTCTGAATGTTGGTACCCACAAAGGTACGTAATACCTGACATATACAATCCTGGCATTCCTTCTTTAGTTTTGATAATATGTCAGTAGTTTACCCCTGTAAACTACAATATTCTGGAATGGAGCTCTGCTGCCAATTGTCATAACACATTTAAATTGTCATCTACAGAACAAGTAGTACAGTCATTTTTTATTACAAGTTTTTGATTTATGCAAGGTAGTTTCTGTCTCACTTTTTAAAAGTGATAGAACTCTTTATAATGGAAAAAAAATGACCCAATATATCACTGTTTCTCTTTTTCCAAAGTCAAATATAATCATTTTGAAATCATTCTTATTTTGATGTTAATTAGTTAAAATATGGAGCCAACTACAATGAAAATTTTAGTTAAAAAATGAAAACTGGTAGTAACTTCCTGTGCACCTTTGTATACAGAAATATGAAAGTTTAGAAATCACAAATGAAATCTAACACTTCACACTATATAGAATCAAGTACTATGGGTAATTTGCTGAAAATAAAAGGCCAGTGAAATAAAAATTTGTATACTCCTTTATAATGAGTTTCCCTTTCACTATGCTTCCTACTTTAAATTTATTTCTAATATGTCATTGTAGAAATGAATAGTATGAAAATGTCATATATATATGTTATTATTTAATATAACATATTGTTTAGTCAGTTTTGGCCACACTGACACTTAATTAATGTTAAATCACTCATATAAATATTGAGAAGGCTGGAACTGAGATTAAAGGCTTAGATGGAATTGACTCTACTAGAAACAATTTACGTGTTAAAAATTTCATTAAGCCAAAGTTTGGTTTAGCAAATAGCCTTAAAATTTTTATTAAATTTGAATAGCTGAGAGAAACACAAAATCAGTAAATAGAACAATTTAGTAAAATATATTATTTTTTCTTTAATTGTGTATATTTGCATGTGCGTGTAACATGTAGAGGCTTCATAATTCTTCACTTCTCTTTAAGTGCTGTGATCATTTTTAACTATTTCACTATTTCATTTGCTTTTAACCAAATATCATTTTTTCATCATCTCTTTTTATCTTAAACGTTCTGAAAACCCCCGAGTGGTGTGTGTGTGTGTGCATTTTTTTCCCAGAAATATATATATACAAATGCACAATAAAATTATTTGGAATAAAATAATTACTGACAAAAGTAGTAAGAAAGCACAGTTGACTTTACATGTATTCAGAAAAAAAAAACTTATAAATGTAATTCCTCATTTTGAACTTATCTATTTTGTTTCTTTAATAAAAATAATGCCTTCCTTTTATAAAAAAATAAAGAAAACTGCATGATTTCAATCATATGTGGTATGTATATATATATACACACACACACACCATATATATATATATATATATAATTAAATAAAACAAAAATAAGCTTTCAGACTATAAGGCCAAATATTGCTTCCCAAAAGCAAAGGTTGAAGGGGTATATGTTAAGTTGTATAAAAGGGGCAAATAGATAAAACTATATTTTGAACTTAATATACTATAACTCATATTTAGCTTTTTAAATATCTTTCTATAAATAATAACTCATTAGTCATTCATCATCATAAAATAGACAACATACACATACATGTGTATGTATATACATTGTATGTATGTATATCTGAGAGGCAGAGGTGCATTTTTTAAATAGTAGATGAGGATTCACTAGAGGAAATCTAACTCTCAGGGTAAAACTGATTCTTTTTAGTCACTGTATTTCCTCACAGAGGGTTATTATTCCTATTGTCATTACAAGGAAACCTGTGCATATATTTTCGCTTGTTCCCAGTGAGTGGTTATAGAATTTTAGGGTTATGTAAACTATTAAAAGATGTTCAACAATTTTAGAAGCTCTGCTTGTTTCCATGTTATTTTTATGGAGAACTAAAATTCTAAGTTCCACTATTAGAAATAACATACAGAAATGAGAGATTTCATTAAAATGATATAGTAAGGAAAGGTCAAAATGTAAGCAATACTTTAAGATGCATAAAAGTGGCAAAATTAACAAGAAAAACTAAAATCAAGTAACACCTAGGTATCATTTAATAACTAAACCATTAATGTAATAAAATTTTATATCTACCAACATAATTTTAATAAATTTGTTGCCCTAGTAGTGATGCATGTGTAGCAAAAAAAAAAAAAAAGAAAGAAAAAAATCCTCCAGTCACATAGAAACTAAAATCATTTGCCTCATAATAACCTAAGCCAAAATATTTGAACTCAATAATCAATGAACTTGATTCCATATCATTTATTCACATATTCAGAAATACCAAAAAAAGAAAAAAAAGATAAATATGTATTGTCAGTAGCCTTATGATATATATTCTCTGTGAGTTATTCATATCAATTTCTCCCTGGGATATGTTATGAACTTTTTATTTGTGAAAGATCCCGACAGAATGAAAAATTTTCAGCATGACTTTGAGATAATCTTAGGCTCTACAATGATTCCTCCCTACCTTCTATTTTTTTTTCCAAACCCAAATTGCCCAGACAATAACTACTAAACTACAAGAACAATTTGTTCCTCTTCTGAGAACTGATTGTGAACAACTATTATGGAAACTGCCTGAACTTCTGCTGACCCTTCTAGCAAAAATCTACCTTGTTCTCCAAGGTAGACCAATCTTTTCTGCGTTGTTGTCAGACCATGGCATTCTGAATAAAAGCTTATTCTTAGAGGTACTCTACTCATTATAATTCAACAGATTTTTGTGACCAGGAGGAGCCTGGATCTGCTGCTTTTAAAACAAGTTTACTTCTTCAAACTGGAGTACACAGGATTTATCCCCATGTTGTTTTCCTTCCTCAGATCTTATTTATGCATTCTACCCCCTTCTGTTGAGCTCTTCTCATTAGAGTTCTTAGAAAATATTCCTGGATTTTAGTTGTTTTCATTATTCAGGATTGAAATCATTTTCACTATTTATTCCCATGAACAAAGATATTGAGATTATTGGAGTCTTTTTTTCCTATTCCTTTTGCTCTCTTTATTTTAACATGGGTGATCGATCAATAGTTAAGTAATGAAACTAATTAGCCAACATCTAAGACAGTAAGAGGGTAGACAGCAGCTCCTAGATTTTAGAGGTCATCTCAGTTCTACCTTCACAGAATATTCTGCTTTAATTCAGGAAGATGATTACACTCGCCCTATTTCCTTTCTTTGCTGATGGTCTTAATTCTGAAACAATGGAAGAAAGTTACATTAAGCTCTTAATTTATTTGTCCTGATGAAGCATTTAGATAAAGTCATGCACAAGAAGATGTTTAAATAAGTATAGAGAAATATCCTTGAAATTACAGTAAGTAAAACAGTCACTAAAATAACAATTATCTTGCCTTCACTTGAAAGATTGAATCTAAGTAAGCTAAACTGTCTGACAGAATGACACCCTCCTGAGGAGTCAGCTGCTCCAGTCAGCCACCACTTGTGTTAATAAAAAAGGAGATATTTCTATGCAATTTCAAAACATTCTACTTCTATTTGATACTGTGTCTACAATCTCCTTCATAAACCTTATTACTTTTAGATCATTTGTCCTTGGAGTAACAACCAGGTTTCAGAGGTAGGAATCTCAAGCAAACCTCAGAATGCATTTGTCTCAGCTACTTTTTGTCCCTCTGCATTTTCTCACTAGTTGATAGTGATAAGGCTTCACTGTCTGCTGAACCTTAGAAAAAAACATTTTATATACCATGTACTACTACTAAATATATACCAGGAGGCATCATTCTGGAATAATGAAGATGAAAAGAATCACCAAAGTATGATTTAGTAATATCACAGCCTGATTATTTTTATCTCATGCTTCTACTACCAATACCTCAGACTTTAAATATGATTATAATAGTATCTGGACTAAAGAAAGAAGATATGGGACACAAAAGTGATAGTGAAGATTTGAGGATCTCAAGTGATCTGACTCATTTGTTGAAACTGGTACAATAATTTTTTTTCAAACATAGCGAAGGGCTGCCACCCAATGTCTCTGTCTCCCTCTGTCACACATATTGGGATGTTTTACTTCCTTAAAGATTTGAAGCTAATTTTGCTTATCGCTGACTAACAAAGACACCTTACACAATTGCTTAGCATCAAAGGATACTGTTGGCATTGGATTCTTAAACTTTATGGACTAGATAACCCTATATATGACCGGACAAAAATTGTCACATGTAAGTCCTTGTTCTAGACAGACTTATTAAAGATCATATTCTGTAACATATAACATTTCCCTTGAAAACTCCTGTAGTCACAAACTTTTATTTCCCTCTATGTGCATAAAATATAATGATATGTATAATTTACACAAAATATAATGATAAAATCTGATGTTCTATTCAAATAGGACAATGAAATTCAGAGACCCATTTTTTTATCAGTCCTGTGACAAAAGCTACTCTCCTATTTATGAACAATGGCAGCAACCTCCAAGTTAACAGATTTCTGCCAACTAACATCTTAAGATCGCCACATACTAGGTCCTTCATGACATTCAACATATTCTTGTTATTAGATTGAACTCCAAAATAATTGCTTTCCCTACACATATTTCTATCCATTGCTATAAGATTCTAAATCCCACCAAACATTTTTCTCTCCCAGTGGCTGGTACAACTTGGAACAGTGGTACATCCAGATTTAGAATTGCTTTTGGATGACTATTATTTGAGTTTCCAAGGAAGTCTTTAAACTGGTTTTGTAAGCACAACTTACTCAATTTGCTCATATCCAAACTTCAGAGGCTAAATCTGTAGCAGTTTACTAGATTGTAGCTTCTACTAAGACCGTCAGAGAGCATAGAGTAAATGTTTGTACAGACATCAGATATCCCTTTAAAGTAATAAACCTTTTAAAGGTAATAATTCAAGGATGCTTTAGAAGCAATAGTATCCTGATTGTAGCTGATGACCCTATTATTTACAATGACTACACAAAAAATTCTACTAAAATAAAAATTCTTTAAAAGACATTTGCATAAGTGAGCTGTACATACTATAATTCTTTAAAAGACATTTGCATAAGTCAGCTGTACATACTATAAAGCATACTCAAGACACAAAAAGCATGGGTTTATATGATCATTATGTTAAATAACCTTTTAACATACATTCATATATTTATAAAAATCAAAAGTTAAAGCCAATACTCACTTGACAACGTTAATTGAATCTTGAGTCAACTCTGATCTCAAGCACCTGATTATTTAATTCCACATAGAAAAATGCACATTACTTGCTCTAACTAGATGGTCACTGGTAGGAAACAGACAACTACTCTGAGATGCTAAAATAGTGTCTTTTAAAAAATGAGTTACCTTCCTTTTTACTATGGAAAGAAAAATTTTAGGAATTATCATAAATAAACATTGGTTTGATCTTTAGTAAGATTGTAAAGAAAGTCCTTCTTATAGGTCTTACTGTCCAAGTCAATAATCCTTGACAACCTGTGAAGATTAAACATGGACAGGGTCTAAACCTCTAGGACATTCACTGATATAGAAAGGGGTTACTCAGATATTATGCTCTTCATAGTTTTTACAAATTTTTATCTTACTTTTGCTTGGCAAAGGTTGCGTCTTGTCATAAAGCAACTGTTCTGACAAAAGAATATAACATTTGAACTTAGCATTTTGTACTTGAGAAATATCTGCTCATTTGTCTACTGAGAAAGATGCCATTTGTAAAGAAACAATAGTAAAGAAATTCCAGAAGAGCTCCTGTCTCTATTACCTCAAGTCCTCAGAGAAAATAGAATGCATATATGATATATTGAAGCTGAAACTTGCATAAGTGAGCTTGAGTTGCTGTGTCCCAAGGAACTTGAGTTGCTGTGTCCCAAGTTATAAACTTTAGACCAACTCCAACAGAAATACCACAAATTACCCTCATGTGAGTTGATCATACAACTGGGTATCTCACCCTCTCTCATTTATTCTGCAGTTTTGTAGAAATCTAATGCATCATTCCCCATGCACATCATCAACATGTCTCATTGGCTTATCCTTAGTATAAATCACGGGAATCCTGTCATCACCTTTTGTCCAAAAGATCTGATTTACTGGAAACAATAACAAAGTAAGACCAATATTGAACTTCATTGGAAGATAGGTTATTAAATCTGCTAGCCATAAACTGTATGGTAAAACTCTAGGAAATCAATCATTGTATTCATTTTTTTCAGTTTGAAATATATAATAAATCCACCTCTTATATTTCTGTGTCAATAGGAGATATAAAATTGAAAATACCTCCAAGTTCTCCAGAAGCAAACAGCATCTTGAAGGAGAGAGGAATACCAAAATCTTCGATCACATTGGAGGTTGTTGCTATTCTGATCTGTGAAAGACATTTGGAATAAGACCTGAGTAAGAGAAATCACTAATTTTGAGCTTTTTCTTTATTTTTTAACTTGCTTTTTAAAGATACAATTTCCCCACAGAAGAAACATTTTATCACAAAATGAAACTTTAAAAGATTTTCTCCTAATCATGATTCTCTGGGTCAGTCAAGAAAGTAAACAAAGTTTATTTAAATCTATAGATATTAAAATTTCTTTCTGAGCGGACTCAGGGTGGGGAAAAGAACTGCCTTCCTACCTAATACTGATCCCTACCTACTAGCAAGTGTAGCACAATCTTTGCTAAGAGATATTGTCCAAGATACTTTGATAATTAACTTAGTTCATTCTTTTCTCCATTGTCAATTTTTGTATTTTCTTCAGAGGCTTAAAAGTTTCCAAACATTCACTGACATGTGATTGAAATACAAAGTAAAGATGTAAAGAAAAATGTTGTGATGGCAGTCACCATCAATGAGTTCTACAATACGTTGCAGTCAGCAGATCTGAAGTGCTGAATAGACCCTGTCAATTTGACTAAAGGAAATCTTTGTTAACCAAAAAATACATCTAAATTCCCTTGACCTATATAGTGACTCATACCTACTTCTCTTATGCAGGACCTTAACTCTTACAATTACTCTTCCTCAAATCTCTCAATGAAATCAAATTGTACAAAAACTGGTAACTCAGAAGAACATTACTCTTTTTCCAAAAAAAAAAAAAAAAAACTTTTAAAAAATTATTCTTGAGACTAGCTGAACTCTTCTGCTAAATTTCCTTAATTCTCTTTTTTGCCGAAAGTAAAATGCCCCTTTAGAATGTTACATTGGAACACTCTGAAGACACATGCTTGTAGTGCCATTGAATTCACTCCACATATTAGTGACTTAAGTCTTTATTCAGATATTTATTTTATTCATTCCTTAAACCTTTCTATAACATCACTGATGAATTTCATTCTATTTATTTACTTCAAAGTAGCTTTCATATTCATTTGTTTTCTTCATTTAATATATGGAGTATTGCCAGGATTTTATGTATTACAAAGTTTTTATTTTATCCTATTAGTCATAATATATGCACTAAATCAGTAATCTCCACATGAAGATAGTCCAATATCCAGAAAACACTGATGTGGGAAATAAAAAGTCATATGGGAACAGGGCTTTCTCTATTTTTCTATTTCTAAATGAGAATTTACAATGTACACATACTATTTTTGGTGTTTTTTATTTGAAATTTATTTGTTTGTTTATGCATACAAGAACTGCGGTGAGACCAGAAATTTGAAGGATGAGAGAATTCACCAAAGTAATAGTGGGAAACAGAACAGGCAGATTGACTGAAATATATTGCTGAGGGGAGCAGTGGGTGAGACAGGAGAGGTCTGCTGTACCATGTGTGTCACCACCCTGGCTGGGGATAGAACTCACACTGCAGTGGTTGTGGATACCTCAGAGTGTGGTGCTTAACCCCCTGCACCACCATGGAGGTCCCGATTTTTGATGTTATTATAGGACACTTGTCTGAATTGCTTAACAGACATAGATGGGGTCATGGTAGAATTAAAGAATTAAGATATAATCCATGACCATTTTTGAGAACTTGTTAAAAGTTAAGGGACCTTTCCAGAAAAAATATTTAGAAGCAGTCAATATACCTAAAAATTTATATACAGTTTTAAAGTTCATAAATTTCTTGAAGTTAGTTTATGTATACCTATAATCCACAATAATATTCCTTGTTTTATCCAAAGAAGACCTCCAAGTACTTCTACAGTGTACAGTGCTTCTATTTTGTAGTTGTCTTATAATCCTATTTTCCCTCTGGGTTGACAATAAATGAATAGTTTAAGCAAATGACACCCCAAGAGTGCCCTATGTGTGTTCACTTCAAATGACTCAATTAATATTGCAGTGAATATTTATTGATTCTCCACAGAATTCATGGCACTGTCACATAAAGGTTATTTGTTTTAGTGTTCTCTTGTGCACATTTGGGCAGAGATTGATGAAAGACTAGTTAATTTAAACAAAGAACTTCTTTTATATAAACCTCTCCTGTAAAAAAAGTATGCACATTTAGAAGTTCACATTAACTAATTAGATCATTTGGTTAGTTTGAGATAATCTGATGGATGATGATATTTCTAATTCTGCTTTGTGGACAGGAAAATTTCTGAATGAGAGGACATTTTTATCACTTTTTAATTATCTTTACCAAGTCACTTTATTTTGATCAGGTCAGCTATAAAATAAAATGAATCTAAGCAAAGGCATAATACAGTATAGTATGTTGGTAGCTGCTGTTCTATTTATATGGAATAGAACTCTTAATTTAAACCAAACTGTATACTGCTGTAACTCCCACTTATCTGAATCAATGGTGAGAAGGCTACTGGCTAAATGAATAAGGACTTAAAATACTTAGGATAAAAGCTTCCTGTTGAATCTAGTTAGACTGATTTAAGGTTGTTGGAGCTGGTTGTATATGATTGTAGTCAGTTATAGTTAATTGAAGCTACTTGGATATGGTTTGTGCTGGTTGGTAATGGTAGGAACAGATTTGAGCCAGTTCAATTCAAAACCAGTCAAAGTAGCTTGAAGAGTCAGCTTGAAAAGGATAGAACCTGTCTGAACCACTAAAACCTGTAAAAATCTCTCTGAACCAGCATGAACATGCTAAAACTAGATTGTGCCAGTCAGAATCAGTCTCAAGTGGTTAGAACTGGTTTCATTCTAACCAGATGCAACCATTTGGAATTGGTCAGAACCAGTTTGATCCAGCTGGAATCAGTTTGAAATATTTGGAAAAAGTTTGATTCAGCTAAAACCTATTTAAATTGGACTGATCTGTTTTGAACTGGCTAGAACTGATTGAAAATGGTCAGAAATGATTTATAGCAGGTAGATCCAACTGGCTCAAATAAGTTCAAACCAGTCCACAACAGATCAAATGGGTATCAACTGGTTCCAACTGACTACAACCACTTCCAAGCAAATCAAACCAGATTCAAAAGGCCCCAATTGGATAAATCAGGCTTGAACCAACTTGAACTGGCTCAAACTAGTTCCAGTTGACTCAAACAATGCAGTATAAACCAGCTCAAATTGTATACAACTGATTTAAAACAGCTCAAACCAAATCTAACCTATGCCTACTAGTTCAAAATAGCTTAAACTAGTTCAAAGTGGATATGACTGGTTCAAAGCTGATCAAACCAACTTTAAAACTGTATCAGAATGGGTTAGACTAGTTCTAACTGGTTCAGAGGTTCCAGATGGATCCAACTGGTTCCAGACAGCTTAAAATTAGCTCAGACTGGTTTAGACAGGGTCTAGCCATTTCAAACCAGTTCTAACTGGAAATAACAGCCAACCCATAGTGGTTCTAGATGGTTAAGATGGGTTTTATCCACTTTCTAGATGATTCAAACAAGTTAAAACCAATTAAAACTGGTTAAAGAAATTCAAAAGGAGAGCCAGCCTTTTGTTCCATCTGGTTCAAATCAGATAAGAGTGGTTTAGAAACATTTCAGCCATTTCAGAAGATTCTCTGGTGGAACAGCAGGTTGTATGCCTCACAGTGAAGCATCTGTGGCACAGCAGTGTGAGTTCGAAGCTGGCCAAGGAGGGAACCCACATGGTGCTGCAGACCTCGCCTGCCTCACCTGCTGCTCCCCTCAACAGTATATTTCAATCAGTCTACCTTTTCTGTACCATACTCTGTCTCTGACAAATTCTCTCACTTCCCACACCTCTGGCCTATACCCAGCTCTCCTATGCATAAATAAATAAATAAATAAATAAATCTTTATTTTTTTTAAAAGAAAGATTTTAGCCATTTCAGACCAGTTCTAATTGCACCAAATGAGTTCCATATAGTTCAATTCAGCTCTAATATGATCAAACTGGTTCTGACTGGTTAATACTGGTTCCAGCTACATCAAACCCATTCTGGAAGGATCAAATAACTACAGCTAGTTGAAACCAGATCAAATTGTTCTAAAGAAGTTCCAGTCCATTCAAACTGGATCACAATAACTTAGAAGGTTTAGCTAGGTCAAACCACTTCTAGCTGGATCAAATACATTTCAGCTGAGTCAAACTTGTTCTGACCAGTTCAAACTGGTTTAAGTTAGTTATTACCAGTTCAAACTGATTTCAGCCTATCTAAAAAAGATCAGACTGGTTCAGGCCAGCTCTAGCCAGAGCATTTAAATACTTAAACATAGACATAAAACTATAAAGCTGTAGAAGAAACTATAAGAAGGTATGAAACCAAAAGCATAGTTGATCAAAAATAAATAAACACTGGGGCTACAACAAATTGGTTTAATTTTTTTAATTTTATATTTTATACAATTAACACTGCTTTATATTATATGTGTCAGGTTTGCATCATTGAGAATTGAATTCCTCAAGAAAAATTTGTTATAGAAAATAAGGACCACACCAAAATGACTTTGAAGAAGAGGAAGTTTGTTTTGTTAATATGGATGGTAACTATAGCACACATGCATGCATTTATTTACTTCTATTTCTATTTACTTATTTATTCATTAGCCATTAAAATATCTTGCAATGTGGGAGAAGGTTGCAGAAAAAATATATTGCTGAGTAGGGTAGACACAAGCAACTGTGGTTACTTAAATGTAAATTGAAAGTAAATGGAATTAAAAATTTATTTTCAGTTGCACTTGAAAGTTTTAAAGTGTTCAAAAACCACATGTATCCAGTGTGTACAAAGAAACCACAGAGGAAAATTTCTATCATTATAGAAAATTCTCTGGACAATGCCAATTAAAAGCATGAGCAGTGAGTACTAAATTCATTTTAAAATGTAATAATGGAACAAAGTGAATGTTACCTGTCAGTTATTTTTCAAAATGCTATTTTAAAAAATAATTTTAGAGTGTGTCAGATTCAACTATTTGCATATTTTGAATAGAAAAATATGGAAAAACAGCCAAAAATACTGCCCTCTGATTTGTTTCATTCAGATTACTTCATTTAAGATTACAGAAGTGCAGACTTCTAGTAAGTATGTCTCTGAATTAGTTTCAGATGACAAACAATATGAACATATGTGAATATATATGCATATACACCTGTGTGTGTGTGTGTGTGTATGGGTATATTTTTGTAACCTGACTGCCAAAGATGGAACAATTACATTTTATTCAATGTAATTGGAACTGTCCTAAGCAAAGAAATAAGGTTAATTTGTTGACATACCTGCCTTCCCTCTCTGCCATGTGCTTTTATATCATTGCATTGCCCTCAGCTATGGATGATAACTATACACATATCTAATAAATATATTTAAGTGTATTTATTAATTACAAAAGTAAAGAGATTAGTTTTCCCCTCTACATGTTGACTACAATCTCTGAAATATCAAAATTCCATTCCTTTTTAGATCATATTTATAACACAGTAATTAATGCATATTACAATTTAATATTTATTTCTGTTACTATTTTATTATTGAATTAAAGAATATCAGGAAATCTCCATTTTTACTTGAAATACCACATTCCTTATCGATCTGTATCTAATCTGCCTTCTTTCTATTTAATGGCATTCAGTGAGAAAAGTGGGGTTAAATAGTTACCTTATTTTTCTTGAATTGTTGTTGAGAAAAATTAGCCATACAAAAAGGACAATCTACGTACATGAGGCTATGTGGTATAATCAAAAAAGCCCCTTTTCAAACACAGATTGTTGAAATCATTGTTCTTGCTCTTACTGGAAGCCTAAACTTATGAGTTAATTGGCAATGAACTGAGACAAAATTAATATAAAATAAAATCCACCCCCCACTTTCTTTTCCTGTGCTGTAAAATATGTTCTTTTCTTAAATTATCCACATTTGCATAGAACATTTTTATATTTTCTTTCTTTCTACTTAATCAGGTTACTTAGCCTCTTCTATATAAACTTGCCTTTGCATCTGAATTCAGGTAAATTAAGGTGAAAGTGCAAAAGGGTAGGAATATATATGTTTCCTTATTTGTTATGCAAAATTTAGAAATTAAGATTTCTTAACTTCAGATCTAGGAAAGAAGGTATGAAATATTTTATTTTATTTTAAAAATTTATCTTTTTATTACAAGAACTGGGGCACTGGCCAGAGGTATGGGGGTTTGTGTGTGAGATAAGTTACCAGAGACAGAGTGGGGAGCAGAACAGGCAGATCTACTGAAATACACTGCTGAGGAGAGAATAGGCAAAACAGGAGAGGTCTGCTGCACCATGTGGGTCACCTCCCTGGTGGAGTATCAAACTCATGCTGAAGTGGCTGCAGATAGCTTCATACTGTTGTGCCTTAACCCCTGTACCCTATATGAAATATTTTAGTGATTAGAAGAAAAGATTAACTTGATTAGTATGTTTAAATGTGGCAGCTAGATAAATGACTCAATACAGTGTTTCTTCCTAGTGCTATCTCTGTATGTGGGTGGTTCTGAGACTATCTTTGAGGAGGGATACACTTGTTGAAAGACAACGTATGAAATGATTGTAAATTCAGAAAATTACAAATTTTATAACATCTGAATCACTCTGGGCATGAGACAAAGTTTAACATCTATATTATTGTCTTGAATACCCTGTAGATAATAAACATTCAAAGTGTTTCTTCCTACTCATCCACATATTCTTTATTCAAGGAATTTCCATTGCAGAGGAGAATGTGCCCTAGTGTCCTGGTTAGTTGTTTAAATTTCTAAAGCACAGGGTAAATTTAAAGATGATGGAAAATACTTAACACCACTTAATACTTAATACTTAAAATACTTAACTTGAGGGTTGTATACTAAACCCTCAAGAAATGTTAGGTGGCATTACCATTATTATCTTTAAATATATTAAAAACCTATATAAATACATGATTTTGTACTATGCCCTTATTTCTAGAAGTACAGTTGGGTTCACTTCCTGACTTCAAACTTTACTACAAAGCCACAATCATAAAAACTGCATGGTATTGGAACAAAAACAGACATATAGAACAATGGAATAGAATAGAAAGCCCAGAAACAAACCCACAAGCTTATGAACAACTAGTCTTTGACAAAGGAGCAAAGAATATACAATGGAATAAAGACAGCTTGTTCAATAAGTGGTGCTGGGCAAACTGAACTGCTACATGCAAAAGAATGAAACTAGAATACTGCCTTTCACCATGCACAAAAATCAACTCAAAATGGTTTAAGGACTTAGACATAAGACCTGAAATCATAAAATATCTAGAAGAAAAAGTAGGCAAAACCCTTCATGACATACACATCAATGACATTTTTAGAGATACAACACCTAAAGCAAAGATAGTGAAGGAAAAGATAAACAGCTGGGATTACATCAAACTTAAAAGCTTCTGCACAGCAAAAGATACACTAACCAAAACAAAGCGACAACCCACCAACTGGGAGAAAATCTTTGCACACAACATTACTGACAAGGGACTTATCACACAGATCCACAAAGAACTAACCAGACTGAACCAAAACAAAGTGAACAAGCCAGTCAAAAAGTGGGCAAAAGAGCTAAAAAGCCAATTCTCCAAAGAGAAAATGTAAATGGCCAACAGGCATATGAAAAAATGCTCAACTTCTCTTGTCATCAGAGAAATGCAAATCAAAACCACTATGAGATACCACCTCACACCAGTGAGAATAGTATATATCAAAAAAAGTAGCAACAACAAATGTTGGTGAGGATGTGGAGAAAAGGAATTCTCTTACACTGCTGGTGGAAATGCAAGCTGGTCCAACCATTATGGAAAGCAGTATGGCGGTTCCTCAATCTACTAAGAATGGAATTTCCATATGATCCAGGAATCCCACCCCTAGGAATATACCCAAAAGACAAAAAGACACTGATTCAAAAGAATACCTGCACCCCTATGTTTGTAGCAGCACTCTTTACAATAGATAAGACCTGGAAACAACCTAAATGCCCAAAAACAGATGATTGGATCAGGAAGCTGTGGTACATATACATGATGAAATACTATTCAGCAATCAAAAAAGAAAAACTAGACGCATTCATAGGACTATGGATGGAACTGGAAGGGATTATGCTCAGCGAAGTAAGTCAGAAGGCAAAAGAAAAATACCAGATGGTTCCTCCCCTAGGAGGAATATAAGGGAACCAAATAAGGATCAAGAAATGGAATAAGAACAATAATAATAACAACAATAAAGACACAAAAACCAAAAATGAAAAGAGAAGGATAAACTGGGGACACTTGGTGGAGAGGGAAGTGGGGAAGAGTTGAGGGCAGATGGGAACTCGGGGTACCGAGGTGATGGTGCACTGATGAGATGGTGATGGGGAATACATGGGGATTACAATTGATGTCAAATATATGTAAATTTAAAATAATTATATATTAAAAAAAAAGAAGTACAGTTGGGTTTATGCCTACTTTTAAAATGACTATGAATATAAAATAAATTTTGAAATGTAATATCAAGCAAACACAAGGCATTCTCTTATATTAAATTTGAATTCTTAAGATAAATTTTCTTTTATTTAATTTATAACATAGATTTCAGATATAGCAGCATTTAAAAGATCTGCTATACACTTTAGGAAAATTTCTTTTTAAATATTTCTTGTGTTTTTATAGGTTATCTAATTCTTATTTGTCTAAAGAGACTTTTTACTTTTTCTTAAAAAGAAAATTTTTTACATCATATTCTAATCTGGAAAATTTATATATGATATTTTTTATATTTAATCATATACTAAAATTCATATGTCAAACAAAATTTTCCCATTATTAATCTGTATCACTATACATATCATATTTTCTTTTATTTTCCTTACATTAGCTAAGCAATAGTGAACAATTTTAATATTTTATTCACATTCTTTTAATATTTTCAGTATCCGTTTTTCATATTTGTCACTGATACAGATATTTGTTATTATACTATAGAATTTCACTAGAACCTATATTTAAACATTATAATTATTAAATAAGTTACTAGACCATTATTTAATAAAATTAGAACTTTGGCAAGTTTATGTGATTAACTAAGAGCTTAAAAATATCCTTAACAAAGCTTATTGTTCCTAAATCATAAATATTTAACATCAAATTTTAGTATCTATCTAAATAATATGATTAATTAGCATTTCTGATTTTTAAAAATCTGTGTTTATTAACATAAGTTTTATAAACAGGTAAAGGATGGAAATTAAGTCATAATTAACAGAAGAATTTTTTAAAAAACAGCTCATGTGCTGCCAAATATATACACACTTATAGATTTTACATCTGTAATGGCATAATAAAGTAATAGTACTCACAATTTTTTTTCTTGTGACAACTTCTTAGTGTTTTAAAATTTTTGAGGACCCCAAAATGCTTTGTACCACCTGACTATATTTATATTTGACACTGAATCTAATATTATTCTTTAAAAATATTGATTTATAATTTAATAATGAAACAATATAACCTAGTCTATGTTAACAAACAACTAATTTTTATTTATTTATTTATTTATTTATTTATTTATTTTAAGATTTATTTATTTATGCATACAAGCACTGGGGCACAGACCAGAGGTGTGGGGGGGGGGCGCGAGAGGATTCACCACAGAGAGCGGGGAGCAGAACAGGCAGATCAACAGAAGTACACTGCTGAGGGGAGCAGCGGGCACAGCAGGAGAGGTCTGCTGTGCCATGTGGGTCCCCTCCCTGGTCGGCAGCAGGGATCGAACTCGTGTTGCAGTGGCTGCGGTTTGCTTCATAGTGTGTTGCTTGACCCACTGCGCCACCAGGGAGGCCCTAATTTTTATTTAAAGATATATTTTCTACAACAAATGAGTTAGCAAATAAACATTGTTCAAATATTTTTTCAAATTTTAATGTGCCTAGTTTAATAGACAATAGCTCATTTCCCATATATGTATCTGCATTTCAATGTGGTAATATTTTTTGCTAGCCTTAGATAGATAGATAAGATAGATAGATAGATAGATAGATAGATAGATAGATAGATAGATAGATAGATAGATAGATAGATAGATAGATATGAAAATAAGGTTTGGTTCCACATAACCATGTACTAGGAAAAAGGAGGTGTGCTTTATAATTTCTCTATAAAAATTATCAACATTTCTTTGTATTATACACACATTTAACCAGTAGGGATTTCTTAAATGTTGTTGCAATATGGAATCTTAAATCATACATATGGGAAATTTTCTATTTCTCTACATTCTTACACTTTGATTTAGTCATTTACCCATGTATAATGTTACAACATCTTAACTGCTATTTCATTTTTTTAAACTTTACATAATGCAATAACATGTGTTGGTCATTTGGAAAATGGCTAACATATAGATCTTCCACATTTTCACACACTTAGTATTTTTTTTAAACCACTACTTTTTAACACCACTGTTCTCATCAAAAGAAACTCTTACACCTTCCCCAAATTGAGCCTCTCTCCTGTTTAATTTATAACAACTACAAGGTGTTAGTCATGATTAAATATATATGATATCATTATCAATATCTTTACACAGCATTTTAGGAAGCAATATTGACTTATAAAATCGTGCAAAGGAAATTTCTGTACTAAATGCTTTTAAATGGACCTTGAATCACTTAAGATAATGAAGCTCAGTTAGTAATAACCTGCCATTATCAGACAAGTAGTCTTAGCACTTTTACTCCCTCAATCCCCATTCTGATCTCAGTTCAGACCCACAATGGCCCATAATACAGCATTGCCTCAACAGTACTTAGTCATTCAAATGGAAGAAATTTATGAGGATAAGTCCATATTCCATATGCTATATGTAATAATTTAATAGATATGATCATGAAGCAGAAAATAAAACAAATCCATACACCTATAGTGATATTTAATATTTCTGAATTTCCAATTAAGTCATAACAGATTTATTCTATGTATATGCAAATTGTGATTCAAGTATATTATTTTTAATAATAATTTTCCTCTTATGACCTATGTGCATGCCTCTTTTTTTGCTATATTACTATGTGGCTACACTTATCTATATAACTGAATTTAGAAAAGAAGCATAGAATTTTTAAATGGAATGATTTTATCTTACATATAACCACAATCTTAGAATGTATTTATTGACAGAAAAATTAATAAAGGATAGTGAAAAGCATGATTTAACTGGTTGATTGAAGAAGGACTCAATACATCTTCTGCCAGTTATTGTCAGATGTCATGAGACATTTGCCTGAAAGTTCATGTGTTAATTTTTTTCTTCATTCTATAATCACTGATAATCTCATAATGGTAGTGAAAGAGCAGTGTTAATTTTTCCAGTTATCCTCTGGGTAAACAGGGATTGTGAGTCTAGAACTAATTGTTAAACATAAAATTATGTTAAGGAACATCAAGTCATTCAAAGCAGCAGCACATTTACTGCTATTTTGTTGATGATTTAATTAGAGAAAATGGAAAACTGTTTCTAGCTCAGAAACAAAAAAATGAGCAAAGTGTAAATGTCAATAATGTTTGCTTACATAGTCACTGTGTAACATAGAGGTATTTTTCTACAATGAAACTCATCTTTATCATTTTATCAACACTAATTAATTTTAGCAAATGATTATCACTTAATCTTTTTTTAATTTATTTTAATTTATTTTTTATTAATTATATTTGACATCATTTGTATTCCCCAGGGAGTACCCACCACCATTCCACCCGTGCACCATCACCTCAGTCCCTTGTGCACTTTCTGCCCTCATCCCTGTTTTTGCCCTCCCCTCCTTCCCCTCCCCCCATTGTCTCTTTGGTTTATCTTGCCTTTTTGGTCTTGAATTTTTGTTTGCTTTTGGTTATAATTGCCCAATTCCTTGAGCTTATTCTTTGTTGTTGCTGTTGTTCTTTCATATTCCTCCTAATAGTGAAGCCATCCGATATTTTTCTCTTGCCTTCTATCTTGTTTCACTGAGTATAATTCCTTCTAGTTCCATCCATGTTTCTATAAATGTCCCTAGTTTCTCATTTTTTAATTGCTGAATAATATTCCATTGTGTATATGGACCACATCTTCTTGATCCAGTCCTCTACTTTTGGGCATTTGGGTTGTTTCCAGGTCTTACCAATTACAAATAGTGCCGCAATAAACATAGGAGTACAGGTGCTCTTTTGAATCAGTGTTTTTGTGTCCTTTGGATAGATTCCTAGGAGCGGGATTGCCGGATCATATGGTAGTTCCATTTCTAGACTGAGGAACCTCCATACGGCCTTCCATAATGGTTGGATTAGCTTGCATTCCCACCAGCAGTGTACCAGGGTTCCTTTTTCTCCACATCATCGCCA
>JAGFMF010011395.1:327337-491000 GCA_019455555.1 Galemys pyrenaicus
CATTTTTTTACATATGGTGGACCAGTTTTGCCAGCACCATTTATTGAATAAGCTATCTTTGTCCCATTGCAGATTCTTTGCCCCTTTGTCGAAGATCAGCTGTACACAACTATCACTTAATCTTAATGTGAGTTTTTCAATGGGAACCTCATAGCCCTTAAATAGTCCCCAAAATATCCCAGCCACTTTCTTCTCTCATACTCATGCAAACTTCTGTAAAATACTGGGTCTGAAACATGAATGATATACCAGCCCTAGGTATTACAGATGTGAAAGGAGAGTTGAAGACTAATGTACTATTTTATCCACATGCCAGTAACCTTTATTGCATAAAATGAAAATACTTCATTATAATACTTGTTGAGAATATTTTTTGCATTCTCTTTCCTTTCAACAAAGTATTAAGTCCCAATAGAAATGCCTGGATCCCTGTAAAATTCATCTTAAAAACAATCACCAGATGGCAGAAAATTGCAGTGTTTTCTATTTACCATGAGATTTTTAGAGATATTTCCTTGCAAATTTTATGTTTTATCTCTGAAACATTTTTATGTCAGTGTTTAAAACAAACATTTTGCTTTTTATTCCATACTTTGGAATTTTTTTCAACCCACATTATTTTCATTTAAAATCATGATACTTATTTATAATACAATATGAAAATATTCCACAGTATGGCATTCAAATTATTTTAGCATGATTTTATTTTTTATTTGATTATTATTTTTAAAGATTTATTTACTTATACATACAAGAGCTGGGGTACAGGCCAGAGTCCAGGACAGTGAGAGGATTTACCAGAGACAGAGTGGGGAGCAGAACAGGCAGACTGACCGAAACACACTGCTAAGGGGAGCAGCGGGCAAGGCAGGAGAGGTCTGCTGCGCCATGTGGGTCCCCTTCCTGACTGGTGGCAGGGATTGAACTCATGCTGCAGTGGCTTTGGTTTGCTTCATAGTGTGTTGCTTAACCCACTGCACCAGCAGGGAGCTCCCAGATTGTGGAGGTTTGACAAGTACAATTTCTGATCGAAGATATTTTAGCATGATTTTAAATAAATTTCATTCAAACTGCAGTCAGTAGATATTTTTGAATATCTATATTATGCCAAACACTAAAGTTCAGATGAAGGAAGGTACTTGAGGGTTTTCTCCATTGAAAGTTTAAGATACTTTAGTTCAAAAAAACTGTCCAGTTATTGAGACTGGCTCTTTGGGAAGATTCTGCTACACTTTGGTTGAACAATTTCTCTACAATGTAGGCTTCAGGTGCTACAAGAAGTGATGTTGCAAATGTATCCTCACTTGCTAAGGTACATGCAACATTTAGTTGAAGCACATCTTGGTGTCAACTTTGCATATCCATTTTTATCAAATTTCACCTGCATTTTATCTAAGGCAATTTTTTACTGCTTCCGGCAAGTGGATAGCATCATTTTGTATTCTAAGTTAATTACTGAGGTTAGTGTTTTCTTGGTTTATTTATTTATTTTTATAAAGTTTGCTATACATTTTTTTAAAGATTTTATTTATTTATGCACACAAGAGCTGGGGTACAGGCCAGAGCCATGGAGGAAGGAGTGAGAGGATTCACCAGAGACAGAGTAGGGAGCAGAACAGGCAGATCGACTTAAGAACACTGCTGAGGGGACCAGAAGGCAAGGCAATAGAGGTCTGCTGCTCCATCTGGGTCCCCTCCCAGGCCACTGTATTGAACTCACTGTAGCTGAGTTGAGTGAAAGCCCCACAGTGCAGAACTCAACCCCTGATGCCACAAGGGAGGCCCAGTTTTCTCTTGGTTTATAATTATTATAAATTGCATTAAAATAAGTGGGACTGCCACAGGTTAAATAGGCTTACTTAGGTGTTCAAAAGTTGTCTTGCAATTTATTCTTGAGTGTTGACATACATATGTAGAACAAGATAAAGGCATTCCAAGTATAAGCTAAATAATACTGGAGGTCTGATCCGTATTCTAGAGCCCATACTCTGATGTATTGTCTAGAACAGTCTGATAAAATCAAACAAGTGATAATTACAATGAAAAGTTATTGAAGTATCTGATAACAATCATATTTTATAGCAGGATGTGTTAATAGAATTTGATATCAGAGACGATAACCCAAACTTATTACTTTGTAGTAAAATGAAGAGCCATTTGTAAAAAATTATGTTCTTATCATTTTCTGACAACAAAGAACTGTGTCCCTTGACTGCTACTTTGATCTCTTTGTACCAAACATATCTATCATCACCTCACTGTCATCCTTACAATTGTGGAAATTGTCTACAGCAATCGTTACTTTTAAGGAGCTAGTCATTTTTTTCCCTCCCAAACTAAATCCAGTTGAAATAACAGTAAGAGATTGTCCAATTTAGCTCCTCCAAAACAACTCATCTAGGCCTTAAGGAATAAATTGACATTCATTTAAATATGATTCCTGTGCTAGGAAAGAAAAGGTATGAAGAGGGTAACTTACTCTCTGCCCCCCAAATTTGGATGAGAAATTCAAACAATCTGGTGCTTATTTTCATGGATGCCAAGAGTCATTTACTCTGAAACATCATGTAGCTGTCACTTGTTGAATTATTTGTTTTATATTAGAACAATGCTTGTTAAAATAGATATGATATAGTTAGATGTTAACTGTAAAAGTATTTGACACCTATTGAATGTAACAAGAATAAAATATGCAACTTAAAATTGTAACTTAGCTTGAAACTTAAGTTTTGAACATTTGTGTTTGTGAATCATAGAAAATATTTGAAAACATACACAGAAAATATTCCATTTCAAATTTATGTATTATGTTTTTAAAATTCATGTTCTCTTTTTTATTTGCTAAAGTAATTTTTACTGAGGTAACCTGGGTTTACAGCACTGTAAGTATGTCATAGATATGATTTTTGATTTTAAATTTATATTTTTTTTCTTTTCAATAACTTAGATATATAGAATGGTGTAAAGCTGAGATATTAATATTTATTTAATGACTGAAAATTTATAATTAATGGAAGCTCATAACCAGTGTTTAAAAATAAAAAGACTGTGGTACACATAAATAAAATGGGACTTTAGGTAAAACATCCAGTGTTCATAGTTGTATGGTGCTTTCTATTAATTGTATATTCTTGATAGTCTTTATATTTCTTTTACAGGAACTTTTATTTTTCTAGTTAGGTAATTGATGCTAATGTGATGCTAATGAGGAATATCATTAAGTTCTTTATACTTTGGAGTTAACCCAAGGTTCTTTAATGGAAGGTATAACACAGAAAAATAATGAAGATGTTGGTTTACTTAATATATTACATTTTCTTAATTGAGTAATTCAAGAAATGATTGTAGCAGTCGTGATCTCTATCTTGTGCCTGATTAGCAAAAGATATTTCTTAAAAAACAAAATCCTAAAACCTACTAAGTAGAACTTGCTTGAAACTGCTAAAATTGAAACAAACACAGTAACATTAAGACATTTTTAAGAATAAATGTAGTATGACTTAACTCCTGGACTGCTAGTGACACTGTGACCTTTGACATGACCAGCCAGCATGTAAGCACTTAGGCCTGCTCTGGGTTGAGTACACTTTATGTGCACTTGATGGGCTGAAGGAGCCTGATTTGATTCTTCAGAAGCATTTCAAAGGTCAGGAGATCACTATAAATTCTATGGGAATAAAAAACATAATTTCTCACAAACATAAGAAAATGGAAGTCTCCACTCCAATTAGTTGGTATCAAATCAACTGGATGGATATTATAGGGACTGGAATCAAGGCAGAGCTCCTCTGACTGACACAGGTGTGATAATTCCTGTCTTGCTCAGCCATGTTCACGTGGTTGAATTCTTATATAATCATCTTTAGTATCTTCTGACCATGCCTGCTGGCGTCCCTCTTATCCTTTCCTTGTGACTGTTGTATCATAATGCAATCTCATTGTTTACAAGTATTTATATATCCAATCTTTTTATAACTTTAGCTACCCTTTACTGTTCATAGCTTCAGATCAGCCTAACTCTTCCTACAGATGTTATTTTCACATCACTCTCCACTCTGAATTCACTCAACTAACTGATATTTTTCCATTCTAATTTTTGAGAAAAAAGATATACTTGAACCAAATGTTCTTTCTTCAACAAATCATAGCATTATCCCAGTATATTGTATATTTCCTTGGTATGTTATAAGAAGTGACTTCATCAATAATTTACACTAAGTCAAAGCTTAATATTTTGACAATAAATTAATACAAGCCAAGAGGTAAATTCCATTGAAAGGAGGCTGCAGCAAGAGCAGATGCCAAGCATGGCATATCTAATACATTTAGATTACTGATGGGAAAGAGTGAGAAGTACCACACAGTAAATTGAGGACAAAGAGCCAATTGCCTTGAGTTATATTCAACTGATAAGGCTTTACTTGAAGTAAATTTTGTGATTACATAAATATGTTGATCTTAACTGTACTTAAGAAAAGTTAACCTGGTGATGTAGATGTTTTGAAAAGAAACTAAGGAAAGAGAAAATCAGGAGTACACATTCAAAAGAGATAACAAAGTATTGAAATGGACAGGTAGTGTTGGAGTAGAAAGTTAGGTACTAAGGAGTTTTATCAATCTCTTGAATGCGCCAATAGAATGACTGAGTAATTGGTGAACTAAAAGAACCATGCTTGATGTGTCCCTCTTTTATTCTTTATTTATGTCTCCTTCACCTTTAGGAAAATTCCTTATTTTCTGCCGGCCCACATACCATGCTAAATTACTCATGTCTCTAATATATTAAACATGACTCGATCCATATCTCAACAAACTTTAATATCAAAGTTTTGAGCTAATCCAGATTTGAAAAAGGCATGTTTCTAAACAATTGCATGAATACATCAACTCACAGAACAAGTAGCAAATCAAAATGTAGTCATAACCCCACTTTTCTCAAAAGGCCTAGAAATGATTGGAAAACTGATGATCTTACTCTTATTTCGAATTGAGCACCCTTAACGTGACAGTAATATCTATGCCACAATTAGTGGTTATTTTGTAATACAATTTATTTTTTAAAATGCATGCTGCTAATTGAGGTTGAATTTGTTTCTGGCTTTATCTAGCCAATTAATAACTTCAGCCTGTCTTTCAAAGTAGTTTAAACATTCTGCCTCACATAAGAAAGACATGTTCAGAAATCTAATATTATGTTCTAAATCTTGGAGAACATTTTGTTGAACCTTGTGGATGACATTCTCACGTCTTGTGATCTTAGCTCATGAAAGGAAAAAGCCAGAGGAGAATGCTCTATCAGCTAATCCTCACATTTTACTTTCACACCCATGGGAGACATTCTGATTTTAGCTGACAGCTGTAAATTTTTATAATCACCATGTGATATCCAGCACTTGCAGTTTGCTGGCCACTTTGTCAGCTGCATTGACATTTGATAGTCAGAATACACCTGAAAGGACTTTTCAGGGAGATTGGTACTTTTTTCTATTGACTTGAAGCAATAATTTGATAGGACACTCAAATTCTGCAAAGCAAGCAGATCAAACCTTGTCGAGTAATTCCATTGCAATCAATTACATTTGTCAACAAGGACATTAGTGTATGACCCATGCATGTTAAACTATGTGCATCACTTTCACAGAACTATTGTGTGAACACGGGCCACAAAATATTGGAGCGCTCAAAAAGATTTTGCATTTTCTTTCATGAATTGTGTAATACAAAAGCATAATATTTTCTTTGCATTCAGAATAATTTTCCCTTCTTATCAATATCAAAGTAAAGAGACTATATCAGTCAAGTTTCAAGTTTTATTTCAACAGGTATTCTCAAACTAACTGCATAGTATGTATATATAGGCACTTTTTATAAAATAAAGTGTGAGGAAGGGACATGAACATAATTCCTGCCCTCAAATATATTAGAATATTTTCTTTCAGACTCACATTTATGAGTTCAGCCTCTTAAAACAGAATACATTTGTAATTTTTGTGTGATCCAATTTGTGAAATTTTATTTTCACGAATCATGCTTTTAGTGTTAAGTCTAGGGATTTTTTGTCTGCTTTAAGTTCTGAAAAATGCATCCAATGCATTTTCTTTTCAACATATTATACAGATTTAGTATTCATAGAGTGATATGGTTTGAAAGTATTTTGGAGAAACATTAAACAAAAATGTTTTGTGGCCTCCTTGGTGGCATAGGGATTGAGTCACAGAGCTTTCACACTATCACCACTGAGGCCTGAGTTCAATCCTTGCCAGAAAGCTGACCCACATGGCAAAGCAGACCTCTCCTGTCTCGTCTGCTGCTCCACATAGCTGTGTGTTTTGGTAGATCCACCTGTTCTGTTTCCTCTTCTGTCTCTGTTTGATCCTCTCACCTCTCACACCTCTGGCTTACACAATATATTTTTTTAAAAATGTTTTGGAAAATAGTGCTATAACTTTTTCTTTAGATTCTAATTATTTCTGGATGGCATTGTCTTGTTTATCATTGTATTCATATCATAGTTTAGAATTAGATACATGGTGGACATTCTGCCCTTTTAACCATTCAATTGGCTGGGTGCACTAATCCATATGGAAGTATTAAAATACTTGCTTTTGCAAAAATGTTATGAAATATAAGAGTTCCACATGGATAAAAGTATATCATCATTTTTAATATTTATTTTTTTTATTTCTTTATGCAGAGAAGAACTGGGGTACAGGCCAAAGGTGGGTGGTGAGGATTCACCAGAGACAGAATGGGGAGCAGAACAAGCTGATCTACTGAAATACACTGCTGAGGGGAGCATTGGGAGGGACACAAGAAGTCTGCTGTGCAATATGTGGGTTAGCTTCCTGACTGGGAACCGAAATTAGGTTACAGGGTGATAGTACTGAGATTTAATCCCTTAGGCCACCAGGAAGGCTTGGTATTATCATTACTGTTTTGTGTGATATTGCCAAACTCTTGAAGGGTATACTGTAGTTAGTGTGCACTCAAAAAATATTTGTGAACTAAATTAATTAAAGGAATTATCCCTACAATACACGCCATACGCTATACTAATGAGTGTAATTAATAATTCCTTAATTAATTGTAAATGTTGTTTCAATATGTCAGAACACATGGGTATCCACTCAAGGTTTGTTGAATTGCATCTTTGAGTTGTATGGCTCAAATATGTAGAAAACTGGGGATTTTGTGCAGCTTCTTAATTCTCCACAAACTATATTTACTATGTAGTTTTTAAACAATATAGCACTCTTTGGAAGGAATGAAAGAAGAAATTACATGTCTTGTTTTGAGTAAGGGAGTATTGATTTGAATAGGCTGTAGCCAGTCCATAAAAACATGTCTCAATTTTATGGCCTCTTATTAACTGCAGCATATGCCACAACAAAAAGGCGCTTCACTCAAAGTTCTGTTTTTTTCCCAAGTTCAAAAGAATGTGAACTGGGTGTTTATAAAGAACCTGTAAGTTCAGTTCATAAATTAGCTCCTGGGTAAAAATAAAACAAAGACAAAAACTATGTCATCTAGCCTTGATCTATTCAATAATTTGGTCTTTATCTGCTAACTCACATATGGTGGGTCGGTCATCTGAATATTTTTGACTAGGTCATTTATATGTAAATGTCTTCTTTACTTTGTTTTTATTCCTTTAATAAAGTAGGTTTCTGTGCTGCAGGATAATATCCTTGTCAAACATTTCTTATTCCAAAATGAGTCAAAGAAAGATTTTGTTTTAGGGATTTTATTAGAAAAAAATGGAAGGGAAGAAGAATGTATCTTTGTGCTCATTTCTATTTCAGCTTTTAGGCAATAATGTATATGTATATCCATTTATTGAGGCATATACTTATGGTTATGAAGCTTGAAAATTAAAGGGAAAAAAGACTGAAAAGAACATTTATATGTTTGAGAACTAAGGAGACTACTGAATGGGAGATAATATTTGCACACCATATACCTGACAAGGAGTTAATAACCATGATCTACAACTTAACAAAAATAAATTTAAAACTGAGCAGAACTTAAATATAGATGCTTTTCTTAAGAAGACATACAGATGGCCAACAGACACATGAAAAATGTCCAACATCACATATCATCAAGGAAATGCAAATTAAAACCACAAGAAGATACTACCTCATATCTGTGAGATTTTCCCATATCAAAAACGATTGGGAACAAGTGTTGACCAAGATGTAGAAACAAAGAAAATGTGTATACTGTTTGTGGGACTTTGAACTGTTCCGGCTCCTATAGAAAGAAGGGGGAAATACACTCCCATGTTGATGGTAGCATGATTTGTAAGTTAAGGAAATATATACCCAAGGAGAGATGAGTTAATTAAACTGGTTAAATATACCCACATAGTCACACTCTCATACACTCACATTCAGCTATTAAAAAAAGAATGAATTTTGCCACTTGTGACAACATGGATAGAAATGGAGGGGATTATGCAAAGTGAAATAAGCCAGAAGGAGAAAGACAAATACCAGATGGTTTCACTCATATGTGGTATAATAGAGAAACAAAGGGGCAGACAACACTAAACCAAAAACAAACCCTGGAAATCTGACTGTAAAATCAAGGACACTAAAAGGGAAAGGGAAGGTTGGAGAGAAGACTGGGGAAGGGGCATAATGGACTACAGTGGAAGATGTGTTGTGATAGCATAAACAAGAGGTAGAATACTCTAATTCTGAATCACATACAGTGTTATTAACTAACGTTATTGCAATGAACAAAAGAATGGACGAGAAATAGCATGGAATAGAACAAAGGAACAACTAAGTTCTGTCTTTTTTTTTTTTTAACCAGAGTCTAAAGTCAAGTGATCAAATGAATATTTCTTCATTTTAGTGAACTATTAAGCAAATTAGTTTCTACATCTTTATGCATTTTTAATTTTCTACATCCCTCTGCAGTTGTTAAGTTTCTACCATGTATTTACATTTACAAAAATTAGAGAAATAAAAAAATTCTAAGAAAAAATCTATAAATCTATTAAGCCTTACATTTAATAATTTTAAGTTCTAATATTTTATTTACCTTAACTTACTTTAAAAAAGAGCAAAATTAGCTCTCATGATTACTGCTTCTTATCAATGGTAAGTCCCTGGCCCTACAGCTATGCCATGCAGTAGCTCTAGTCTTTCTCTAATGTCTTCCCTCTTCTGTCCATCATCCCCCAAAAGTATACATTCCTCTCTTGCAACAGAAGTGTATTCACTGGACCTTTGTAATTTTCTGAAATTTTTCTTTCGCTACACGCCACCACTATGAGAAGTTGCTATTTTGTTGTTGTCACAATGGATACTTGAAAGTTCTGTCCCTGTGGATGGGCATTAATTAGCTCTATACTAACTGAGTCCTCTACTGATTACACTATAATACCTTTTTAAAACTTAAATCCCATTTCAGAATCAGCCTTCCCCAGAAAGCTTCTGCTAACTCATTAATTTCACTTCCAGTCCAAATGTATACAAATTTCTACTGGTACTAGAACATCTAACTCTAAAGAGACTAATGTGCTCTGAAAAGTGGAAATACACTCATGAAATCTAGAAGCCCCTCAATCAAGGTCCACCTTATATACTGTGCTACAGTGGCTAAAAAATGTTTTAAGAAAGAAAAACCTTTCTCACCTGATTTTTGCTACTTTAAAAGTCATGACTTCCCTTGGGAATACCAAGAATAGCAACCAGAGGCTTCAGTCAAACCTGGACCAGAGCAGAGAAGTGAGCACCAGTGTGTCAGCAAGGAAAGCCAGAAACCATCAAGAGGGAGGAAAGATGAGAAACAGTGAGTCAGAAACAGTCCACTGGGAGGGCTACTGGACTTTCCACCGACTTTTCCCCTGGAAGGAGAAAGACAAATACCACATGGTCTCACTTATATGTGCAATGGTGAGAAACATAACATAGGGTCAGTCAAAAGCAAACCAACAACAAACTCTTAACATCTGACTGCAAAATTGAGACAACCAGAAGGGGAGGGCAGTGGGTTGGGGGTGGGAAAAGGACGGAACCCAGAGGAGCATGCAGAGGGTTAATGGGTGCTGGCGGTAGGTATGGTGTGAATATATGCATTTGTGGCCATTTGAACCTATAATCTCGAAAGATACAGCTTTACCACAATAAATATAATTTTTAAAAACGTAATTAACTTGGAAGAGTTACTAAAACTTTATTAAGAGTAATATATTCATATATAAAACTGAAGTAAGAGGATACATTTTACAGAATTACTCTGAGGACTAACCAAGATGAAGGCTGTGATGCAAATGGAGGGAAGTGACAGGCCTAATATATATCTGCCTCAACAAATGCTCAGTAAATAGAATTTTGCTTCTTCATCATTAATAGCTTTTCAGCCTCCATGTCTGCTAGACAGAGATTTATGCTGTTAGAAATTCCTGATCATTATCCAAGGAACCACTATCAAACTATGAACAACCTATGACAAGTACTATTGCTATAACATGGAGGACAAGGCAGAAGAGTCCTACAGGCTAAATAGTTGTTTCTCTCAAAATTCCTATATTGAAAATACTAATCCCCCAAGGTATTTGATGGTGGAACCTTTCAAAGTTAATTAAATTTAGATGGGATCACAAGGTGGGCCCCTATGAGGCAGTTAATGCTCTTATAAGATGAGAAAAAGACCAGAGTTTTGTCTATACATATACATTTTTCAAAGAAGACCAGCAAAGAGTCAGCTGGAAGGAAGGTGCCCTCAGTCATCCAGAAAAAGTGCCCTCATCAGAAAACACATCAGATGGTGCAGCCATCCAGAATATCAAGGTTAAAAAAAAAAAATTGTTGTTTAAGTCACCCAGGCTGCTTGTTATAGCAGCCTGTGCCAAGTAAGACAAAGAGGGAAAAAAACCTAAGAGAAATTCTGCATGCTGTTCTCAGATTTTTTACAATTTTATGTTAGTCTAGGCATTGATGCAAGTATTGGAATCTGCAATCAAGGCTTATCTGATTAGAAAAGGCTGTGTATATACAAGAAATAAAAGGGGATTTAAAGGGGACAAACAGATTTTGAGAAAAATGTGCCGAATAAACTTTACAAACATGCAAGATTTTACATTAATGACATTGCTTTCAATTCTCTGAGCAATTTCAAGATCAGTAGTCCAGAGTCCCTTTTAGTGTTGGAAAGGGAGAGAAAAACACAAATGGATTTTCTCTGAAATCCCACTGCAATGGCAGGTCATTACTTGAATGCTCTCTGTTCAGGGGCCCTCTCGGCGCCTACAGTAGGACAGACAGCTCATGTTAGCACTGTGGATTAATTGACTAATTGATTGATTTTTTACAGTACAAACTTTAGACTGAGAATAAGTAAATGCAATTAAGGAATTTACTTAGCTAGGAAATCTTGAGCCAGTTTTCTCACAAGCAAAATATGGATTACAATGCTAAATGAAATCACAGTGCTATGCTGACAAATGAAGCAATAGATATGAAAGGCCATTGTGAATGTCAAGGTACATATTTATGCATAGCGGTGGTGATGATGATGATGACGATGACGATGAGGACTGTAGTGTCTTAGGTCAGAAGGAGAAGACAGGTTTCTAAATTCTCCTTTTGAGACTTGGCGTACAACAGTGAATTCCCCTTCTTCTGAGGTAAACATAGAAATAAGAATCATGAATTTAACAATTATTTTCATGAAGTCAATCAAAATCATTATGCATCGTCCTCAGAAAATTGAACTGTGTATTTTTTTGTTAGAAATGGGGTAAGTTAAATTTTCAAAGTTCTGAAAAGAGTTGAAATATTTCTGCTCTCCCAAAAACAGATATCTGTCCTCACAGAAAAGAAAAGATTGAATCTATTAAACACACCATATGAGATGGAATTGTGATTGCACCTTATTTTTTATCATCTTTTTCATAGGAGAGCTCACATGAAGTCTAAAACAAAACAAAGAGGAACCTAAGTATGAGGAAGACTCATTTTCTGCCATCAAAAAGTGTAAGCTGTCCAAAGCTGCTTAGATCTCCAGGGAATAAACCTTTGCAGAAAGAATTTTTGAAAAGTAAGATTAAATGCAAATTTTGTACAATATCTTTATATTTAAAAAGCAAGCAGACAATAAATTTTCCTTTTAAGTGACCTTTCAGGCTTTGTGTTCTGAACATTTTTCACTTTTTATTTACAAAATAAAACCCCTAAATTTATGTCCATTTCATCTTATACTAATGCATCAATTATCTAATATTAGATTATTGAAAGTATGCATCCAATTTAAAAATATAGTTGATGGAAATTACATAATATATAATAGCAATGCAGTTTATTTACTTGGTGGACAAAATAAGTGCTGTCTAATCCCAATGTGTAATCATCACTTATAGTTTCTGGACTTCAAGTACTTTTACTTTTATCCTATTATTCATTAATATGGTGAGGAAGCTCATAGAGGTAAAATTCCATTATGAGGAAATGCAGTATGTCCACACTGTTTTGTTGTTATAAGCTTATCTTATAATGAATCTTTTATTTGATATCAAATTTCCAGTCAGCAGAATTAGAGTAAAATTTGAATTGATGCCCAGTTCCTCTAATTCATTAGAATGGAAAAAAGAGAGAGAACGCTTTGACTGCATCGAAGAGAAAAGGGAAAAATTTACTGGCATCCCCATGAAGTGAACTGGAGGCGCAATTCTCTTCTCATTACTCTTTACCTCTCATTCCTCTCTATGTTTTCCTACTTTCTCCCTCTCTTTTACCACTTTATTTTCCTATCTCTTTTAGCAATATCCCAAACATTTACTTTGAATGTGTGGGCTGAAGTTGTAGGAGGTCTTTGGAAGATGAGAGCTATTTGAGATTCAGAGACAAGCTAAAATTGTATAATGGAAAACTAAGACAAAATAATGAATTTTTTTTTTTACTCCTTTGTCTCAACTTTTCTGAATTTAGACCCACTTGACTCACTCTGGTAATGCAAATTACACTTATATTTGGCTTTTGAAAATGATGTTGCTGGGTTAGAGACCTTAGGAATCACCCACAATATAATTTGATTCATTATAGAGGGTTCAATTCAATCACATTATTGGAGTTCACTCAGTATTGGCCCTCTGCCCATGGTAGAAATAACTTGGTTAAAAAGAACATTTCTTTGTAATGATGTTTTCTATAAATGGGTTTAAGGGAGGGAAGTGCACTCTTAATTATTTATATACCTGTTCAATATTTGGTTGTTCTTTATTGTCCTTTAAGACAGAGATCATATATCTAAAATTATGCTAAGCTAAATGAAGTGCTTAAGTGGTATGATATCTGTTTATTGTTACTGAAGATGATGATAATACATATAATGATAAAACAGTGGTAATAGTGATGATGGTAACAAAGAAAAAATAATTGATAGACTGAAACAGTGATTTTTCCTCAATGACCAGCTTTAAACAAACAAAAAACCCAACAACACTGAAAATGGTTCTGCGCAGATTTGAGCACCCAGATTCTATGTGTCAATTGCTTACTAGTTAGAGTTTATGTCATTGTGTCAATTATAATCACTATTCTTTCCAAAAGGCCAATTGTAACTTCCTTAACTTATTTATTAGTTTCCTAGGGATGCTTGAATACTACAAAGAGGATGGCTTAAAATAACAGAAATTCACTCTCCATAGAACAGGAGATCAGATATTCAGTAGGTTAAATGTCTGATATCAAGGTATCAGCAGGACTGATTTGTTCTACATATTCTAGGAAGAATCTGTTCTACATTCCTCTTCAAGTTCCTTGTAGTTGCCAACAGCTTTCAATTTTCCTTGATTTGTAGACTCTCCACTGCAATCTCTGCTCCATCTTCACCATCTTAAAAGTCCTCCAATCATTAGATACAGTGTCCACACCACTACAGTATGAACTCAACTAATTATATCAGAAAAAACCTTATTTCTAAATATGATCATATTTTGAGATTTGTCGTAGACTTGCTTCTTGGGTTACAGGTAATAAATATAATTAATATATAGGTAATAAATATAATAAATATATAGGAGGATATATGGGGAGAGAACTTTGATGGGCTTCAGAACAATCTTGTTTTATGGCAGCAGAACTTAGGATCAGAGAACCTGATCTTTGGAGAGATGGATATAGGGATAAAAATGGGAAGTTCTGAAATGTCCTGAGCCTTAATATGAGTTTTTGCTCTGAGACTGCAATGGTGACAATGCATAAACTGAACCAGGTCTCAAAAATAAAAGAGCATCAGGCAAACAAGCAAAATGATGCTAAAGATTTTCTCTATCTGAATATCTCAGAAAGTCCAATGAGGACATAAATCTTTGTGGACTGGACAAATAGTACTGGCTAAAGGATTCACCTCATGTAATGAAGGGGATATATTCCTGGAAGAAAAACTCTTTACATGACATCTCAACTCCTGAAAGTAGGTGAAGAAGATCTGTCACGTAGTTGCAGTATCTTCGAGAACCTTTAGATAGCTGAGCAGAAGATGGGAAATTTCATAGTCAAGGACTACAAAAGGTCTTAGATACTTACTCACGGGGGGGGGGGGGCAACTTAACATGGCAGCTAACTGCAGTTTCAGGAAGGCNATAGTCAAGGACTACAAAAGGTCTTAGATACTTACTCACGGGGGGGGGGGGGCAACTTAACATGGCAGCTAACTGCAGTTTCATGAAGGCTAGCAAAAGACACAAGTATCCTGGGTCAGAGACAAAGAACTACATTATTCAGTAATAGTAATCAGCATATTCTTTCTTCATTTTCTGAGTCCTAAATTATGCGGGCCAAGAAAAGGAGCCAGGTAAAACTGAGCCCCAGAGAAGGTTGCCTGAGAGAGGGACTCAGAGATCAGGGAAACTGAAAGATTTACAGTGAACAATAAGCATGCCTGCTCTATGCTCAGGTAGGAGGTGCTATAACTAAATTCTAAGACTGTTTTCCATGAAGCCATACTCAAAGAGATAGTCCAGAATAAAAAGCAATGTTGTTCAAAAGATGTCAAAATTCAAGAGATTTATGAGTCATTTCCCCAGAGTGCATGTGGGGATTCTGAATTTGATCTAAATAAATTTAAAAAAATAATATCACATGATTTGTGAGTACAAGCTTTTCATCTTTGGTATAATACATACAGGCTGACTTTTCATATTCTGTTTTGAAGAAAAAATTATGATAAAAAATTATGACTAGTATAGGCTCAAATCATTTTGTGTGTGTGTTTGTAGGAAAAACAATCAACTTTATCCCTTCTGTAACACACATTGCAGTTACAATGAAGTGAATTTTTGGTTTTATTTCTCACTCTAGGTTTTTATGCTTGATTCTCTAGGAAAGTCAAAGGCAAAATAATTATGCCTTGCATGCTTTAATCCCTTTTTCTTCACTGAATCCCATGATTTCAAACCTAATTTATGCATTGATAATTCTCATTTTGTATTTCCTTCCTAAATCCTCTTCATTTCCAAATGTTTATTAGATATCTCCATTTAGATGCCTAATAAGCACCTCAAAATTCATGTGACCATGACAAATATCTTTTTTTCTCAACCCTTAGCTTTCTTCTATTGTCTCAAAGTCAGTTACTGTTAACTGAGTTTTGCTGCTTGCTTAGGAAAAGCAAATGCTATCCACATAATAAAACCAGACTTTGAATACTTTATCTCTATTGCAACCACCTTTTTTGAATATTGCTATTCTCTCACTTCCATTATTGTAATAACTTTTGAACGGCTTTCTGATTATGATCGTGCATTCTTAGAGTCTATTTCATCACAGCAAACCGCAAGCATGGTCTTTAAATATTAAAACAGATAATGCCACATTCTGCTTTGAATTCTCCCATAGTCTCAAAATATCATGTGGAATATATCTTTAAATTTATACAATGGCCTCCACAGATCTATAAGATCTCCAGAACTCCACTACATTTCTAATTTCATATTTTACAACTGGCAAAATTTCTTTCCATGTGCCAGGTTTCCATGACTAGATTTTTGCACTTGCTGTTTTTTCTGCCTGGATATTTTTTTTTTTCCCATGGATATTTGTAAAGTGCTCTCACTTTGCTTTCAAAAATTTGCTCAAATGTCACTTTTTCTATCTCATAAAGTAATATAAAAGTCAAATTTCCATTTGCTTCATTACTTATATCACTGCATGTATTTCTTTCTTTTCTATCATTTTTTCATTTTTGCCTTTCTTTGTAGCACGTGTCAACCTCTTGCACCAAGTATCAGCAGAGTATATTCCTATTTATATTTTTTGTTATTCACATGGATTGAAATCAACAATAAATGTCCCAGAATTCCGGTATTTCCAGTAAAGAATCTCAGTGGATATTCTATATACTTTTCAAGAGGAGTCACCTGAGATAAAGAAAATCCCCACTACCCAGAGCAGCAGCCTCTAAAGGACACGGTTGTATTAGCTTTCCCACCTATCTTAATTCACCCTACCCCTATCTTATTTTATGGTGACATCCTCTATAAATTATTTTAAACCAAGTCCTTATATCATGTGCTGCTTTTGTAGGGAACCAATCTGAGGTATCATGCTTTTTAATTTTATTTTACCTTCTTCAATGTTTTATATCTTTTACAACTTACCAGTAGGCTTATTGAGAATAACCTGGTTGTTCTGGCTAAAAGAATCTGAAAAGTTATGTATGTTTCATCACAATCTTATTTTCCTCATTCAAGAGATACATGTTACTCTGGCTCTGTCAGCAATCAGGGGTTTTGAAAAAGTAATCCTTTATCATTCTCAGTTTCAGAGATTTTTGGAGGTTGTTGGATATCACTGAAGCAAAGTATCGTTTATATTAACTTAATGGATTTTATAATTTACTCATCTATCTTTTATTTGTCTTCATCACATCCTAACATAAACTTCATGAGAAAGGGGATTTTTGTTCTCATATCCTTACTCTACCCTCTACCTAGAACAGTCCAAGATAAATATGACACACACACATCTACTAAAAAGTTATGCAGAAACCTAGGTCAACTCTTTGTCCCTCAAAAACTACTGGTTAACTCCTACTTATAAAATATTTTCTAACTCAGAAGTTTCCAATAACTGGCAATTTATCCAAGTTAGATCTGTCAGGTAAAATACAGCATAGCCAATTAAATATGAATTTTAGACAAACAACAAATAATTTTGGCAAACTTAAGCATAAAACATGTGGTTTGGGTCTGAAATTCAAATTTGACTGCTGTCCTATATTTTTATTTGTTAGTAGTATTTATCTTTGTTTGATAAATCTGGCAACCTCAACCCTGGGTGCAAATTTTCAATGTCTGAAGATATATGTGGCAATATCCACATACAATTAGTTGATCAACAATGTAAAAATCCTAACATTGCAAGACCCTACGATCTCTATTGTTTTCCTGTTCCTTTCTATATATATGAATTTATATACTACCCATTGCCATTTGTCTTAAATACAAATGGTCCTATTAATCTCTTGTTTCTCTTTTGAATTTTATTTACCCATATCATTACGATGTTATTTTTAAAAGTATATTATTTTCTTTTAATCTTAAGTGTAGTTTTATGTGTCTTTATAAATGGCATACAGTCAAAACCCCCAAATTTTAAGAAATCTGAAGGCAGCAGAGAAACATTTAGCTTTTCTTTTTGTCTACAGTATCTAAAATTATGCTCTATGTTCAGATATTTAATATAGTGAGTGCGAGTGTATATAAAGAGAAACATGTGTGTGTGTGTATGAATTCCATTAATTATCTTTATTTTGAGCCTGCTAAGAAATGTATTGCCAGTTGAAATAATCCATTTACAGCCAGTCTTTCGCACTCTTAAATTTGCCTGGTTAATGGGTTCCCTACATAGAATAACAGCTAATGGCACCTTTCCACTGTGCTTCATATACACTTTCATGTGAAATTATCATTCTATTATAAGGAGATTTCAGTTATAAAATCTCAAAAATTATTGCCACTGTGAATTTTAATTATAAAATACACAAAAAAGTTATGCAATATACTGATCACACAGAGGATATTATTTTAAAATTAAAACTGCATTCTTTTCTGTAATATCACAATATTACTGACCTATTTTTTGGGGGGTTGGTGGAAAAGGTCTGGATTTTAGCCACTTCAATATAATTATCTTGATGCATTTTCCTGAGATAAAGCCAGAAATAGTTGAAAACATCTTGTAAGAATGTTGAGCTAAGACCAACTCACAAAATTTATTCTGATTCAAGTAAAATATTTAAATCTCTTCCTGTATATGGTTTAATTGTATATATAATATATAACACATATATATGGCTAATTTAGTTGCCTTAAATGTAAATATGCTTTAGTTATACTCACCCTAAGCACCTCATTTTAATTTTTGACAAGTATTACAGATTGATATATGCCTTCTATACCTTGTTTTGAAAAAAAAATTGACAAGGATAAAGAGTACAAAGACAAGTGATTTTAAAAGCAAATATTTGTGAGCATTTTTTTCTAGTATATATATATTTTCTAGTATATATATATATAATAAATATATATAGAGAGAGCGATAAAGCCTGGAAATATGCAAAAGAAAGTCTTCTATACCTTGTTTTGAAAAAAATTGACAAGGATAATGAGTACAAAGATAAGTGATTTTAAAAGCAAATATTTTATGAGCAAATTTTTTTCTAGTATATATATATATTTTCTAGCAATATATAGTTATATTTATGTATAGAGAATATATATTTATATATATTATATTTATATAAGTATATATATAGAGAGAGTAATATATTATATTTATATATATATAGAGAGAGAGAGATAAAGAAGTCTGGAAATATTGAAAAGAAAGTCACTTGGGGCAGATACCAACAGATAGTAATATAGGGCATATACTAATATATTCTTATTTCTTATAAAAAACAAGTATAATCATCAAGATGGAATAGAAGAAGCTCAAGAGAACAGATATGTGAGTCTTTAATATATTAAAAAATCTGAAGTCTATAGGAAAATAGGGGTATAATTGTAAATAGCTTTATAAACTTTTGTATTTTACATAAAAATGTACATCACTACAACAAATAAGCTATGTATTTAAATGCAATTTTTCATTTTGCTTAAATGCTTTAGAAGGCATAATTGTAAGCTTATTTCCCTGGATAATAACTTTCTTTTTTTCCCTCTGGTCAATTGTACTGAAATTTTTCCTTAAATATATAAATAACAACTACTTGTTAAAGCCAAAATTACTGACTTTGTGTCCTCTAAGTGATAATCAAGTCCTATTTACTTGTTTTTCTTTATAATATATTCATTTAAAACCAAAATGAATCGCATAAGGCTAGTTATGTATTCTCTAGGAACAGCTCATGAAGATCATAATTTTCCCTGATTCAAAAATAAAAGGAGACTAGAACTTTTGGGAGGATATCTTAGGATAGACACACGTGCTAAGTATGTATGTCCTAGATTTTATGTGTAAAACACATAACATAAGATAAGATGTTGAACATCTTAACACATAACATAACATAAGATGTTGAAAAGTAGACAGATGAAAGTAGACCAGACAAGGAACTCAAAGCCCAAATAACATATTTATGGATTTTGTGGGTCCCTAGTATCCCAGACTAGGAACTAAATAATTAAAAAAATATGGGAATTCAAACAAAGAAATGAATAGCCCAAGTAAAATATGGTCTCTCTTATAAAAGGTCCAGAAAGGGTAGCCTAGTATACTAGATAACTTTCATAAAAACTTTCACCTGGAAAAGCCAACTAAACTCAAATCAAAAAGGTGAAAAGAAATCATGATAATAAAGATAAAAGCAAGAAATCTATGAAATTGGAAACAGGAAAATAAATGGAAAATGTCAATGAAACAGAGATGGGCCATTGAAAGGACTGATAAATTTGACACACTTTTAAAAAGACTGATTTCAAAAAAGCAGAAGACATCAACTGATAGAACTGATACAGAAAAAGCGTCTGATGAAATTCAACACCCATTCATAATTTAAAAAAAACCCAGTAAACAAAGACTAGAAACAACTTTTTCAATTTGATAATCTCTACCTCCCCAAAAAATTAGCTTATGTTTTGCTTAATGTTGAAAAACCAAATATCCTCTAAAATTAACAAGGCAAGTAAGTCTGCTTTCTATTCGATACAGAGTTAGAGGTTCTCTCTCTTGGAATAAGACAAGGAAGAAATAAAACTGTCTCTATTTGCATGAAAAAAGGACAAAGGCAGGGGAGAGGGAGGGAGAAAAGGAGGGCAGAGAGAAAAGAGGATGGGGATCAGAGAGCGGTAGAGAGAGAAGGAAGAAAAGAAAGAGAGGGAAAGAAAGAAATGTCCCTGAGGGGTTCAGGAAGGTCACAGGATATATGCTAAGCATGCAAAACAACATTTAGCAATGAATGCATGAAACTAATATTAAGATAATAGCATTAACAGTAACTTACATATCTAACAAAGGACTGGGATTTAGAAAATATTAAGAACTCTCAAAATTAAATTGTAACAAAAACCAAAATCTTTTTAACCATGATCAATACATGAAGAAACAACTTAATAAAGACACACAGATGATGACAATAAGCACATGGAAATATATTCATCTTCAGTAACCATAAGGGAAATCAAAGTCAAGTCATATATATGATATCACTATATGTCCATCAGAATAGCTAAAGTGAAAAATAGAGGACAAGGAGAAACTAGATCACGTATACATAGCTGCAATAGTACAGTTAACAACTGAAAAAGAGTTTGGATGTTTTTTCAAAACATAACAAAGCAAAAAAAAAAAACCAAACCCAAAACTGAACCTGTAGCTATTGTGTAATCCAGCATTACTGGGTATTTATCAAAGAAAAAGGAAGAATTTACAAATACACAGGAACCTATCTGTGAGTACCTGTAGTAGTTTTTATTCATAAAAGGTAAAAACTGGAAATAATCCATGTCATTCAGCAGAGAATGGTTAAAAATCTGTAATCCAACTGCCCATGGAACACTACATAGCAATGAGAACAAACCATTGATTCCTACAGTAATTGAAAGAATTACATAGAATTATGCTGAAAGAAGAGACTTTCTCTAAAGGTTACATATTTCATATGTATACCATTCTTAAATTTAAAAAAATAATAGAAATAGAGATTATGTTACTCTTTTCCATATGGGTTAGAGGCGGGGAAGGAGATGAAAGCAACCCTAAAAGAACTTTGGGAGGAGATCTAGTGATGATGCAAATACTTTTTATCTCAGCTATATCCACACCAATATCCTGGTTGTGATATCATAGTACAGTTGTCAGATGTTATTTCTGGGGAAGCAAGTAAATAAGTGTATTGAGATCTCACTGCATTATTTCTTACAAACACATGCAGATCTACAATGATGTCAAAGTAACAGTTAAATCATCAAACAGGGCCTCCCTGTTGGCCCAGCAGGTTGAGCACCAAACTGTGAAGCATGGGAGGCACAGCAGTGCTAGTTCCATCCCACCCCCCACCCCCTCACCCCCGGCCAGGGAGGGGACCCGCATGGTGCAGCAGACCTCTCCTGCCTTGCCCACTGCTCCCCTCAACAATGTACTTAAGTCCATCTGCCTGTTCTGCTCCCCACTCTGTCTCTGGTAATCCTCTCACCTCCTGTGACTCTGACCTGTACCCCAGTTCTTGTATGCATAAATAAATGAATCTTTTTAAAAAATCAACAAGCAAACTTATGCTTGCAATTATCTTTATAAAGCAGCTTTAGTTGCTTGATTTTTAGAGTAAGTTCAGTGTCTGAAGATTTCATCAAGGAAGTATTCTGAAAAGTCATTACAAGGTTATTAAAAACGATATATGCAGGTATGTTCCAAATAAGATTATAGCTTATATCATAAATATACTAAGCGTTCTTGATCTTTTGTTATTTATTTTTTCTTTTAAAATATGACTGAGGGCCCCCCTGGTGGCACAGTGGGTTAAGCAATGCACTATGAAGCAAACCGCAGCCACTGCAGCACGAGTTCGATCCCTGCCCCTGGCCAGGGAGGGGACCCACATGGCGTTGCAGACCTCTCCTGCCTAGCCCGCTGCTGACTTCAACAGTGTGTTTCAGTCAGTCTGCCTGTTCTGCTCCCCACTCTTGTCTGGTGAATCCTCTTACCTCCTGTGATTCTGGCTAGTATCCCTAGCTTTTATATGCATAAATAAATGAATCTTAAAAAAAATAAAATGACTGAGAATTTTTTTTAAAAAGTATGTATTTAAGGTATACCAAATGATGTATTGATATATGTATGTGTGTATATATTATGAGATGATTAACAAAATGTAGCAAATTAATATCTCCATCACTAAACATAGTAACCCCTCCTCTACTTTTTTGTGGTGAGAATAGTTGACATCTACCCGCTTAACAAATTTCAATTACACAATATGTTATTATTAACCATCACCATGTGGTGCATTAGATCTCCAGACTTTGGCTTCTATTTTAAATAAATAGAATATAACTGTTGGTATTACAATTTTAATATTGAGGTTTTATTCATATATATATGTATATACGTACACACACAGACATCATTAGACTTTTCCATGAGAGCAACTAGACAATCGCATACTTAACATAGAACCTTAAAGTAAATTATGTCTACCTTAAAAACTTATCTTTGACCTCATCTTACCCTGAGTATGCCAATCCTAGGCTCACAGGACTTTAGAAATCCTCACCCAAGGACTTTACAACCCAATTCAATGAATTACTTTGAAAGTTAGGAAAGGAAGAGAGAAAAATGTAAAGAATACTTAAGATAAAAGTGAGAAGAAAAGTACAATAAAAGAAAGTGATTTGACCTTATAGAATTGACCTCTTCTTAATAGTGTGCAAGGGTGGGGATGCATAGTGAGAACGGGGAAACAGAACCATTGCTTTGGAAAACAAAGGGTGTACTGGATGCAAGAAAGATGATGTAGGTTAACTACATACCTATATGAATGTACAGAGTTTCAATCACACATGACATTATGGTATGTTACATTATGCCATATTGTGTTATAGTACGTCAGGTCACGTCACATCGTATTACCTTATGTTTTAATCATTGGATCTAGTGACTGAAACAATTAAGGAGACTTATTTGGGCAAAACAAACAAACAAAAATATCTATGTATGCTTTTTAAGGTTAAAACAGATCCAAATATAAGTCCTTTACAGGCTACTGGACTACAGTCTGTGGACACAGTTTCCTCTAACCGTACTAGCTCTTGGGCCCTTCGTCCTGAGCCAGATGCTTTCATTCACAGACCCCTGAAAGCATTAAGTGCCTTCCTGAGAATTTTCCAGATGACTTTTTTATTGGGAGCAAGGGGGAAGTTTAAAGACACTGTTCTCCCTCTGATTCAACATGCTTAGTATTTCTTTGATGTGCTGGTCTACCTGACCCTTGGTTAACCACCCCCAATTCCATTTGCCAACATAGGCATTCCAGGTCATTCTATAGTGGGAAATGAAGAAATTTAGCCTCTTAGGTTATCACTAGTGATGAAAAGTTGACTGCTTCTTTTGCTTTGGTTTCTGATTACTGTCTTTCTTAGTGCAGTCCATCCCTGACAAAACCGTTTCACCTTATTTCAGTCAGATTTTCTACTCCAGTTTGGAAAAAAATTCAAATGTCTGAGTTTTACTATTTTAAATTGATTTCAATATATTTTAATTCTATAACTACAGTATAGGTTATGTTTTATTGACTTATTGCCATAATAAATAAAACATTTTCTATCTCCATCATTATGATGCTATCATATACCATACTTATTATTTCTAATATGTGATAGAACCTTTTAGAATACTGGCTTTGAAATGAATAAGTGTCATATTTTAGTAAGAATTATATGCAAACTCCATCTAGAAAACCATAAAAAGTATGGACACCGTTATATATATTAATACCAATTTCTTCTTTGTGGGATGGCTGCCCAATTGCTAGAAATTTGTTTAAGAAAATTTCAAGTACATTATGAATTTTCACTAACTCTCTGGCACATTATAAAACTGCATCAGGTCCTGCATGGGATATTAAGGTAATTTTATTTCCTATATATTTTGAGCCAGAGAAATATAACTAGGTCAAAATTTTAGGTCATATATATACTAACGCCTTATCTATTCAATGATAACTGGTTTGTTCTTTTTTATCTTAAGTGGTAAGTAAACTACAATGTGACGACTATAATTTGTAATACTTATTCATACTTTTCCTTCAATAGGAGTTAGCTTTCCCAATACTTACTATGGTACTTGGTACTATGTAGATACTAAATAAATATGAGTTGAATACAGTGATATAAAATCTAAAATGTCATGAATTTGTTTTTCTAATTGGAGATTCCAAGCAAACAAGTAAGGTAAATGTTAGAATCCTGGCATTTTTAAGAAAATCATAAAACCGAGTTGTAATTCTGACATTGAAGTTTAAATCATATGTAGTTTTGTTCCAAGACACTTTGTCTTCACAATCTTTAATTAGGCAATTTGATTTTCTATAGGAAGAATCATCTATCAAACAGGATGGAGGCAGAGACTATGTTGAAGGTCACGACTCACACTGAATTTCATTGTTTAAGGAAGTAGTTGACTACTGCAATTAAAAAAAAATACATACTCCTAATTATTCGGAAGTTAAGTAGCAAGTTCTACTTAGAACTTTGAGAAAGCTTTATTTCACAACTCCAGATTACTACTATTACTGACATTAGTGATAGGGATACTGCTCCAGATAACTGCAATAAAACAAATACTACAGTATAGTAAGTGACATGAAATTTTGGGATTCCCAGTAGATATAAAGATATGTTTATTTATTTACACTATTCTGTTACATGCGAAATAGCATTATTTCTAAGAAAAAAACCTGTATATATATATATATCTCAATTAAAAACATGCCCTGTTGTTAATAAATGCTAATCAATATTAATACCTTTCTGATATATAGATGCTCATCAACCAACCAAAATAACATTTAGTATTTTATATGAAAATAGATGAATGTACAAGAGTCAGCATAATATATTTACAAATAAATACATGCAATTAATATTAAATGATATTGGGCCTATCATTACAATAAATTTATGAAATCCTCAGATTATCCTTTAATCAAAGATGTCTTAAACATATAGATAGATGTGTAATTGTATACAGATATAACTAATCAGGCAGATTTGTACAGCTCTTCACTGCTCAGTATCTTAGCTAGAATGCTATTTAGTACCAGTATTGGTATTAAATATTACTAGTCTCAGTAGTACTAAGTGATAATATCAGTGGTAAAAGTTGTTCAATATTGGCCCCACTAGTAATAGTAAAGATATATATATATATATCTAATAAGCAGAATTTGGGGGAGGGATGCTCAGCCATCATTAAATAAGTAATTTATGTACCAGCTCTTTCTCCAAATGTTAACTAGAGTAGTCCAGACCTATAGTAACCCAAATACACATGTGTATTTGGAATTCAGAATTAGTCAGTGAATGCATGGTGTTTGTTTGCTACATGAACTTCTAATAGGTGGTTTTAGCCATCATGAAAGATATATATAATCCTTATTTTTTGAAGTGCTCCCAAGTTTCCAATAATCTTCATTTTATATATGTCCCACATGTCTACTTTAAGTCAGATTCTGAAAAACATGTTTTAGAAATAGTTTTAGTGCTTTGCAATAGAACAGCCTATACTGTTTCTCAACACACTCACTTATTCAACAAATAGTTATTATATAAAGTGGATCAGAAGAAGATCTCAATGAGGTCATAGTTTATCAGCAGAGTAAAGACAAGTCTATAATTATAAGGAATAAGTGTAGATTATGTGCTTGGAGATTAAATTTAATGAAAAAGCAAACTGGAATTTAGAAAAAAAAATTCCAATTTGCAGAGAGAGCAGAATTCTAGAAGCCAGCCACTGTTTTTACTATGTTCTTTACTGATGTTAAACTTGAAACCTTTAAACTTCTACTTCTTTGTCTTTGACCTTGGTAGTAGTCAGGCTAGATTATGACAGGAATTGTAGAGGGTCTGACATACACAGAGCAAAAGCTTTTTTCTCTTAAGCAGCCCCAGCTGAAATAATATGCCAACTGCTCTTATAAGAGAGCTTCTAGTTCTTTAGCAAACTACCTGCCTTTTTATTGTAACCTCTTCGCTCCTCTAAAATACTTGCTTCCTCCATTTTATACAATAAACAAGTCATTGTAGTTTAGATTTTGTCTTCCTTTGATCCATAAAATATAAATGCAAAATTAAAAAGAACATGTTCCGGGCCTCCCCTGGTGGCACAGTGGGTTAAACAGCGCACTATGAAGCAAACCGCAGCCATTGCAGCACGAGTTTGATCCCTGCTGCCGGCCAGGGGTGGGGACCCACATGGTGCGGCAGACCTCTCCTGCTGTGCCCGCTGCTCCCCTCAGCAGTGTACTTCTGTTATCTGCCTGTTCTGCTCCCCGCTCTCTGTGGTGAATCCTCTCGCGCCCCCCCCCCCCACCTCTGGTCTGTGCCCCAGTGCTTGTATGCATAAATAAATAAATCTTTAAAAAATAAAATAAAATAAAATAAAATAAAAAGAACATGTTCATAATTATATCATAATCTCTTTCTTTTAAATCCTCCTGGCAAAAGGCATGGCTTAATTTAAATTGATCATGTCAGACATAGCTCTGTGTATACTTCTTCATCTAATGTATATGTTTTTGCATCTCAGTTCTAATCCCTTTTCATTTCCCCATGTAAAAGTCCCTAGAAGTATGTCTTGTTGGGAAGTCTCCTCTGCTAGTGTGTCCAAAATAGCTTTGGAACTATACAAAAGAGTCATATTTTAGGTGATTCCATTCATCCATTTCCATGTAATGTGGTTATAGAAGGTAGAGAACAAACAGGTGATGTTTAATTAAGGAAAATACTAACCTCTTGTTTGATTTGATGCAAGTTCACTTTTAAGTATAGTCTTTATAAATTTTAAACTTTAGGCAATATATTTCCTGGAATGTCATTTGTAAGACTTCATGCATCCATTTGTTATTAATCCTAGTAATGGATTATCCCTCTTCTGACACATTTCTGCAGCTTTGTCATCTCTCTGACATTCTTTGAACACACTCTGATCACTATTTTAATATTAAAATCGTCATTTTTTTAAAATTGGCTTGGAGAATACTTTCCATTCTCGTTTATTCTGATAAAAATTCTTCCATATAGTAAAAATAAGTCTACTTATGAAAAACTATTTAGCCTGTCACCTCATGTCTGTGTCAACAGGTTTTCTGTTTAATAACCTTAAGTCTAATAACATTTGATCATGACAATTAGTTATTTTGATTGAGTGTTTACACTATGAAAGATTCTGTACCTAGTACACCAAATATATTTTCTTATTTTCTGAAATGCAAAATATAGAATGATTTGCAGAAGTTTTAATCTTATGGGGATATGTGGGTTACAGACAGAGAAAATGAGGTAAAGAGAAAGATGAGAGAAATTTAATGGACGTATTAAATTTGAATTTTGTATTTTTATTAGAAAGGACCTTTAAATCCATAATGTAGGTATATATTTCAGAATGGGATGCACAGCAACTTTAGTTGAACATATTAAAATAATAGTTAAGATTGTCAAGTAATAACATAGAGAAAAGCCATTTTCTTGTTTAATAAAGGGAAAACATTATAAGAAAAAAATATCATAAGTCTCCAAGAAAGGAACACAATCAGTATTTGAAGAGTTATCAGAAACATGGAAGCACTATCTATATTTCTATCTCTACCTCATTTTTTTCTTGGCATTTACTAAACTACTTCTAACACTATTCACTGGCATTTTTTGCCTCTGCATCCTTCTATCAGGATTTAGATAACCTTTATTATTTAAAGTTGTTTTTTATTGTTCTAGGTAGGGTGGGGTGTGGAAACAATTTGCTGCTTCTCTCTCAGTCAAATCTGAAGAGAGGAGAAGGGGAGGAAGGAGAGAAAGACAAAGAAACAGAAAATGAGGAATTATTCTAATTCACAGGGATATACATTTCTGATCTAATTAGATAGGACAAAGGAGAATAAACAGGGCCACATCTGGTTCTGGTGGTAACAAGGGAAAAGATGTTTTTTAAATTTTAAAACAAGTTTTAAATTTGAGACTAGAAAAGATGTTTAATGAGTTGGGTAGATAACTTTTAAGTGAGGACAAAATTGAGCACGTCAAGGAACACTGTTAAAAGTCCTCAGGATGAGCACCTGGAAACCTCCATATTTAAGGGGTGAAAATGAGGATATATAAAAATGAAAACAGAGAAAGAATGACTAGAAAGATAAAACTAATGGGCAGCAATTGAAAAATCAGTGATGTTGGAGCTTCCAACTAGTACACAAACAATGACAAGGTCTAAAATGAAATCAAGATTGGTGATAGCAGGCACTAGAAAAAATAGTGGCCATAATGTCAGTGGGATGGTAGGGGCAGACTTATAAGATTTCAAAAGGGGATGCCAGTTATAGAAGTAGAAGAAGCAGAGAGTAGAAATGTCAGGAACTATGGCACTTAGGGCAAAAAAAAAAAAGCCTTTTTTTTTTTGAGTTTACTAATATTTAATATTCACTTTTTTTAGAATTTATTATTTTTTTTCGTTATTTTTGCATAGAAGAACTGAGGTATAAGCTAGAGATGTGGAGTGTGAGAGGACTCATCATAGACACAGTGAGGAGCAGGTGAATTTACTGAAATACACTGCTGAGGGCAGCTGTGGACAAGACAGAAGATGTCTGCTGTGCCATGTGGGTAGCTCCCTAGATGGAATCGAACTCAAGACTTAGCTGTGAAGTGCTGAGACTTAACCCCTAAGCCACAGGGAGTCTCCCAATATTTACATTATTATACTTATACTCTCTTAAACTGGTTGAAGCTATATTTATATAAAACCTCTAGGCTAGAGTAATTAACTAATAAGAAGAATATAAAAAAATTGTTGGGTGTTCTTTGTTGGTGTTGTTGAGTTTCTTAAAAACTCTGATTTAATAAAAATACAAAACCATATGAATATTGAACAAATACCTTAAAATCATAGTTTATTTTAGCACTCATTTCATGTGTTTAATATCTATTATTTCACTTGAATATCAAAATTATGATCATATTGTAATTGACTCCATATTTACAGATAATGATAAGTAAATCAAAGGAACTCAGATTACTTGATTAAGAAGGCTAACAGCACAGACTAGATATCTTTAGTTATATTTATATTTTCATTCCTTGGGGCACAAAATAAAACTAATTCCATGCAACAGAAATATTAATGGATTTGTGAAGATCATCTTCTTCAATTATTTCTAAAAATAGGAGCATAAAATGCTATCCCAATCACCAAATTTATCACTAATGAAAAGAACATGAGATTGGAATTCAAATGCAGCTAAAGTTGGTCACTTTTCCCTCCATGGTCTCAATCAAAACATTCTTTATCAATGTTAGATTTTTCATCTTCAAAGAAATCCTAATACTTATCTCCCAATAACTGCAAGCCAGATTCTAATACATAGTGGACACTAAGTACATATTGCTGAACTGAAAAGAAGCACAAATAACCAAAACGGTATAGTTTTTTGCATTAATTACTCTCAAATATCAATGAGCCTAAGAAACTCAATTGATCTGAGCTATCGGGAGGATGAAAATACAAAAACAATGTAAAATTAAACTACATATATTTTTACTCATTTTAATTTATTTTACTCTGCTGGGTTATTACTAAATAAGGTGCAGGTGTTGGTTTTAATACAGTCACATAAAACAGGAGTTAATGGTACATCCCTCTGTGCATGATACAATCTGTAAACAATGCCAAGTTAGTCAATCTTTCACAAGTGGTTAAAGAAGGGAAATAAAAGTGTATCCAGAATGCACTGGAGACTCAATACTGCATAGAAAATGATCAAGACAGCAATGCAAAGATGGCATTTTAAAGTCACCTAGAATCTACACAATTTCTCAGAAGACACAACAGTGAAATCTCATTGTTATTTAATGCTTCAGTGTCTTTATTTCATTCACCTACAGAATGATTCCACTCACCTTTCTCACAGGACTTGAGAAACATTATTCTTTGAAGGATGCTTTGGAAGCCCATAATAATGATGATGCTCTGGCAGCAGTATCATAAAGAAAAGAAAAACTGAAAAAATGTCTGAGGCTGGGATAACTAGATTGAACAGAGAGTAAAGTTTGAGGCTGGTGATGAAAACTGGCAGAAGTGATAAATAATATCATTTTTAGTCAGTCTAAGTATAGGTTAAATTTGCCATCATGCCACTAAAGTAGCACATAATTGTTATTGACTACAATGGTATTTGTTCTTGCACATCTGTTCCAGGCTACAGAAACAGCTTTCCTCACTTGATTGGCTTTCATGTTCATACCTTTTCTCTAACCTCCCCATGGAAAATATATGCAAGTTTGTAGTAGCTTGACCATTCTTGCTACCACCAATTCTCTGTCTTTCTTCAACAACCACTAGTGCATATGCCAGTGTGGTCAGTTGAACAAAGGAAAAAAATATATATATACACTATATATAAAACACATATATACAAATATATGAATATGTGGGTTATGTGTATACATACATGTTCAAATTATAAGCTAAGCATAATAGGGAATGTTGAGTAATGATAAAATAAGACAATAATTAAGACTATTTGCTAGTTTATTGAGATGTTACTGTATGCATATAACTTGTATTACCCTTTCTTATCTCCCAGTCTATGGAAGAAACATTATTGACTTGTTAGTGTTTTTTTTTTTAAGGTGAGAAATTTAAGGCTTAAAAAAGTGCTTAATGAATGATCAAGTTTAAAAAATTGGTCATTCAGCAGATAAACACTTCCTTCTCTAGGTCCTACTACCAGGAGCCTAGTAGAGAGAAGAGTTACTCACTAGAACTTGGTGGTCTTAAAACACAGAGAAGGCGGGTCACTAAAATTTTCAAACAATGGAGTCTTTAAGAATGAAAATAAACACACCAGTCAGTTTCTCCTCACTTCTTTCTTTTAGAGAAAGTTTTCTTAGAGATCATAATCACCAAAATGTGTATACCCTATTCACTATATGGCTTACAGTGTTGCTTTTTTTGGTATATGATACTTTTTAATAGTTTTTCTTTCTGCCATCAATAAAATATGAATATTTAACTATCAACATAATTTTAAATGGCTACTTTGCAGTATGTTAACAGGAGGATACTAATTTCGTAACTAAATCCTGTTTAGACATTTACATTTTCCAGGTTTTATTGATTAGAATACTGCTAAGGTATCCCTATTTAGGTTTACAGATTTTTGGAAAAGCTTCAGAAGAAAAATAGAATATAGAAGGTCATCCTAGCTGATTTTTATCTAGAAAGTATATTTTTGATAATAACTTTGACTCAGTAACAGTTTTGTGAGGCAACATTGTTAGAAATGCATACATTCTATCAAGTAAACTTACATAGGCTATCAACTACAATTTCCGTAGGCAAAATTCATTCACTTTCTTCCCTTTTTCCCCCTCTTCTTTTCCTTCCCCTTCTTCACACCTCCTGCCCCTTCTCCCTCCCCAATTTTGTTGTCAGGAAAAAAAATCAGTTCTGAAAAATATTGATAAGAGGTTGCTAAAGTCTATCTATACCAATGTTTTAAAGTCACTATATTTCTCTTTAAAGAAATGCAAACATTTTAATGCAATCACAGTTCAGCATATAGCTATTTCATTACCTGATCATGAAAGAGAAGTTTCCATAAAATTCATGAGCATCTTACAAGTGAAGATTTTCTGTATTATAGTCATATGCTCAGCATTTTTACACAATAGAACCATTCAAAATATATTCATTCATAGCTTACCAATGGAATACACTTAAAACACATGGACTTGAAATTATTTTTAAAATATATAATGTAAACCACCCCAAAATGAGAAAACTTGCTACAAAATTCACATTTTCATAAGGTTCCAGTCACTCTCCCCTAGCTCTATAATACCCACAGTTTATTCCCAGGGATGTGTCCTTTTCAAGGTACCCTTTTCTCCTCGTTCCTGCACTTCTGATCTTAGAAATAAGGGTTTTCTCCCATCAACCACTGTGGTAGGTGAAATGTCCTTCTACTGGTTTTAAGTGCTGATCTCCAGTGTGCACGGAACTATCACTGAGAGCTTCCTCATTGTCAGGACATTCTGTGTAGATGGTTGTAGGCTTTTTCAGGCCTCAGTGGGATGGAACTTAAATTCAAGCAATTCCTCTTAACATTGGGTCACCCAGCAGAAGTCAAATAGGTATCTTTTTTTTTTTTTTTTTTGAAAATTGTCTATTGAGGTAAAGTTAAGGCCCCTAACTCCTGTGCCATCAGGTGACTAACACACCAAAGTGACACAGAATTTTGAATAAGCAGTCCAAGTGATGTTATAGGGAAGTCTCTAATAACTGTATTTAGAAAATATATTGCCATATTCACAGATTCCTCAACAGGAGAATATGAAATTAATTTCTGGTGTTTTGGGGTTTTGTTAAAAAATAGACTAACTCTAGAAGAGAAAAAAATGAATTTCTTGACTGGGTTATTTGCCAGATTGGAAAGTTAGGAGCTTAAACTTAACAGGTGATCTCTGAAAATATCAATAATTTTAAATAACTCAACAAAGATCAAAGCCTTAGTAATTGTGAAACCTGAACATAATAAAATCATTAAAATATCAAACTTAACTTATTATTTGAGTTATTAAAAAGAATTCTTGAAAAATATTGTTAAATATTTATGGATCTTCCTTTATAAATTTTATAAATCTGTTTCAAAGGACTGTCAGAAAATAGATATAGGTACTAACTTTCACCAAGCAAATCAAACTCATCCAATCAAACAGATGACTAAAATTATGTTCCACCAAACCAAAAGTAGAATTATTAATAGTGAATAACTCATAGTCCAATGTGTATATGAATATTAACTAGTTTTTGTTTTGCAGATATAATGCAAATAGTATTCACTTATATATTTGCTATAAATTTTAAAAATCTAGGAATATTTTTCCCTTTTAAAATGTAGTATAATCAGTAAGTCCATCTATAAACATTTCTATTATATTTCATAGTTCTGATTTGGTGAAATGTAATAATTTAAGTTCAGAAGCCCTTAGCAAGCAATTGGTAATTTAGCTCTATAGCTCTGATATTAATGTCTTTTTATCATAGTGTTATTATAAATGGATTTTATATTTCAGGCAAACACAGGAAATATAAATTACTTACACTGGAGAAGATCTGGTGTCTTTATTTGTGTATAGTGCATTAACAAACAGGTGTTGTATAGTTAGCGAGTTTATTTCATCATAATGCAGAAAGTTTATGACTTGCTTGAGAGACATTTGGCAGTCTGAAATAGATTCATAGTTTTTAATAGTGGCACTGAGATTTACTGGTGTCACTTATAATAAAATATTATTTGGAAAACTCAGTTGAATTATTAACATAAATGATAAGTGACATCTTAATTCAGTATTTAAATTACTGATTTTACTTAAAGTTCTTGGGAGTTTCTCAAAGATGTATATGCTAAGCTCTTTTTTACTTAATAAGATTTAAACTTGATATGACTTTCCTCATTTTTCCAGTATATTTACCAGATTTGGCTTATATGTTTTCTACTAACACTTTCAAACCTAATTACATTTTCTTCAAAATATGAACTTCATTGCTCATTGCATTTTTTTTTCAAAGCAGTATCATGATAATATTTTCCTCAAGAATTCAAATGCTACAAAAGCACTTTTTTATTTCCTGATATGTCCGCATATATTCACCATTTAAGTAATAATAAAGGAGACATTCTTTCCCTTCAACTCACAAACATTTATTTCTGTGTCAAGCAGTTACATAGGAGCTTCATACATGTCCCTGATCCCCCTCCAGACATATATCCAGGCAAATACAGAACTTCTGAAATTTAAAGCTGCTTGATCACTCAAATTAAGAAAAATATTTCATAATAGTTTAGTGCATTCAGAAGATTGTTTATTTCCAATATGTAGGCATTCCTGATAGTTGATGCTATTATAAATTCCATAACTGATCCTTCTAATGCCACATCATTTCACTGCACCCCTTTGTCTTTCTCATTAAAAAACAAAATAATCTGACTCTTCTGTCAGCCTTTTGACACTAAACTGACTTTATTTACCGATTTCCTTCCTCTAAGGCAGAAAACATATCATTAGATAATAAATTGTCAAGAGACACACCCTCAGTGTCATTTTCTAATTTCCTCTGTCTTTGGTTGGCAGATTATTAGTTTTCTCTTGGTGTTCTATCAATCCATCTCATACTGTATTTGTTTTACTGAAAGAACCAGGTCTATTCTTTCCACACTTCAAGAGCATGGTCATTAACATTCAGTATTTTATAAACTGTGTCCCGATCAGCTGTACAATAGACCTGAATATAAGACCATTCAGCCAGGGTCTAAATGCACATTAAAAAGAGGCTCTAAACTTAGCAGGAAAATTTAACTTACAGATTTCACAAGATAATTGCAGAACTGAATTTAGGAATAAAGATAGTGCTCTTCAAAAAAATACACACACACATGCCAATGAGGACAGCACTGCCTTCCCTACACCGTCACCACCAAGACGCTAATTTTAGATCCTCTGGATCTGGCATCATGTTTGAAGTTTCAAAATCCTTTATGGATTAACCAAACCTAACTAATATGTTCTCACCCTTGCTGCCAAATGATAAAGATGCAGTCTGTCCCTCATCTCTGTCTGAAGAAAATCTTTTTTCCTTTTCTAAGAATCAAATATTGATTTCTTAAAACTCAGAAAAGGATTCAGTGGATAGACAATTTTACCTTTAGGATCTGTTACCAAAACCCAATGGCATATCCTGTCCAATTTTAATAAATCTTACATTAGAAACAAAAGTGGGAACCATGAATTAATAAACTTGTACCTAATGTGTAGGTTAACCTTCCTGTGCAACTTGTAAGAAATAACCTACATGAGGTACAGAACTTTCTATAAAACCATGAAGGATTCTGGAGTGTCACACTATTATTTTATTCATTAAACTAGTAAACAAACCATAATTATTCATATTATTTTCTGTTTATCTCTAATCTACAAACAAATGCTTATTGTAACTGAAGGATCACTTTCATTTCCGTTATCATATTTAACTATAGCAAATTCAGAAAATCTATGTAAATTTCTCAACAGTCATTTTCAGGCTATATTCTGAGCCTCTTAAATGGGATACATTACAGATTTTGAAACATTATTCCATGTTCACTACAGCTGAAAAATTTACTCTGAGACTATTCTTATGTGTGAGAAGACTCCACTGTTGGAAACTAGTAGACATTTGCTTGAAACTGTTGCTATTTTAACTCCTGAACCAAAAAAAAATGTAATCTGTTATTAGGATGGAGTGTCTAGCTAGCTATATGCAAGAGAAATCCATCATCACTATAAACTCAAAGGTTCCAATATTATTTCTTGTTAGTTGTATTTTAATATCATATAACATTACATTATATAACATTAACCTTTCCCTCTCTGTCAGTGAAGACAAACTTCAGGACCTTTACTATTGAGAACCTTGAACACTGCCTATGAAACTCGTCGATTTCAAAGCTGCAGTTATTTATTAAACTGATAGAAAACATCAGTAAATACAGACACTTCATGGATTGAAAATGAAAAATTTAGTAAAGCTAAGGAAGAACACCTTTGTTTTATTTTATAATTGTATTATTTTTATTGCATTAACACAGGTTTACAACAGTACATATAACTCAGAGGTATAGATTCACACCTTTTCAGGTGTATGTTACCACACCCCATCCCACCTTTGCTCCCCATCTCCTCCTCATTCTCTAGAAGCCTCAATTCTACAGTCAGATTTCTAGGGATTGTTTTGGTTTAGATTTATCTGTTCCTTCATTTTGTTATTTGTATCCCACATATTACCGAAAATCTTTAAGCTTAATGGAGAGAATCTCACAGGAATAAAAGTCAAACTCTCAATTGAGATCACTTGAGTCTTAACTGGCTCAACTGTACTCATTGGCAAATTACCTAACAGTTCTATGGTTCAGTTTTCAATGACCAAAAATGAGAATAATTATATTGTTTAAATTATTGAGTTGCTTTAAAGAGTAAATTGATGTATGTGAAGTATTTTGCATAGGTCCTGACATATACTAAGTGCTTGGTATCATAATATAACTGCTGCCATGAAACCTGCAGTTTTCATTGAAAAGTGAAATTGAAGTGTCTGTTAGAGAAACCCAAGTTAAGTATACTTCAGATCTTAGTCAGGATAGCCTTACAGTGCCAGTCATGCTGTGCCCATACCTCTAATCTGGATATGACACTCTCATGGTGTCCCGTAGCTGGGGAAACACAGTATATTCATTATAAACACAGGGATACTGAAGCATGGGTCCCAGAAGGGAATTTTGCCTATATAAAAGCATCAAGATGCATTTTATATAATTTCTTACAATTTTTATGAGATAGAAATTAAGAAAGGGGGAAATAGATGGTGGGAAAAGAAGGTGCAGAAGATCAGACTTCTGAGAAACATATTTTCATTGATACATGGTTTAGCGCTTTCAATCATGACACTCCCTTGCTATATATGGGTATTAATCTTTTTGTTTTGAGAAAAAACTTATATACTTATATCCTATGAATTGAATATATATAAAGTGTATAATCTGATTTATTTTAACAAATGCAAAACCACCTAGAATGAACGTGTAAGTTGAGATACTTTCCATTATGATCTAAAAAATACCCTAGGTAGAGACCAGGTCAAATTTGAAATTTATCTTTTGTGTTCTCTTTCAAAAAACTGACTCACATTATCTATTATCTAATGCCTGAAAACAAATATCTGATATACTTTACCCAGCTATATCATTTTCCTGTGGAATAGGTAGTCTGGTATAAGATACTTTATCATGATGGGAAATATAAATTTCCTTCTATCATTATTGTGGAGTGAAAATATTTCTTTTTTACTTTTTTTTTTTTTTCAAAAAGCAAATTAAAATACTTAGTGCATTTTTCCACAAACTTATCAATCTATGGATCTTAAGTGCTTTAGTTCTTTAATTATTTAATTGATAATTGATAAATACATTAAACTCATTAAAAATCATAGTTATAGTTTGGAACAATGTTTATATTTTATAATGTATCTTTATGAAACCTGATGTTTTTAGTTGATACATGAATGATCATTTTAAATATTGGGTAATGCTATTTCTTTATTGTTGTTATTTTTATCATTATCCATATAACTGATAAATGAAGAATACAAAGCCAAAGTTCATTTGAAATTTTTCCCATAACACAGCCCCTAAGTAGAAGTTGGTCTGTCAATCACCATTCTTTTCATGTAAATACTAACAGATTTTGCCATGATTCATTTATTATGTGTACATCCACCATAAAAAGGAACAGACTCACTTGCTTGATCAAATAATTTACCAACTTCAAAAGACTTTTTGAATGCCCATTGTCTAAACTTACTTCCTTACACAGTCATCTTTAAAAAAAGGGCCTGTTTGCATTGCACACCACTGTGCCAACTAGCTGGTGAAATAGCCCTCAGCAAACCATTTGTACTTATCTTCTTTCTCTAAAGGGACCCTGCTCTAATGATAAGAAGAGATGCATAAAATCTCCACAATTACAGGGACAAAGAACAGGAAAGGCAACAATAATTTATATGAAAAATTTCTATCTTCTTAGGAGGAAGTGAATAAAGAATTAGTTACCTGACTCAACAGAAAGTGAATTTATAACAAGTGATAACAGAAAAAGCATTCCTAGCAGTCTTTACTCCTGCTGGTCACAGATTTCTGAAACCATGCTTTTCTCCATAAACCTACCCATACTCACAGAAGATGCAACTATTTATAACTGGAAAACTGTCCAGGGCCTAGAGGAAACATGACCACTTGTGTTCCCATCATGGAGAGTAGGTTAATTGTCATAAGATCACCTGTCAGTTCCAGTCCCTAAGAGGACTCCTCCATGGATACAGGGCACCTCACCTGCTGTGTATGATTTTCATTATCAGTGAAATTTACTGGCCACTGGTAGTTGGTCAGTCAAGGCATATCAAACCTTATCTAGCTTCAAACATAAAAGTGGAAAACAGAAATAAGTAAATGATAAAATTGTCTACATATGCAGACCTGAGCTTCCAGTTGAAGGGCCATACTGGGTGTTTGTTCACTTCTTAAAAGAAATAAGATCAAACCAAATAATATGATGGAATTTTAGGCTACCAGGTAAAAGTCAAATGTTAAATTTCCCATAGGGAAAGACAAAGAAACACATACACAGAACTATAATAGGTAGGTCACCCAAGTAGAATTGAGGCTAAAATAAATATCAATTTTTCAATAGCATAAAACACCTTTAAATTTTAGGGGAAAACATCAATTAAGTACATAAGGGAGGAATCAAGATATTTTGAAGTACATAAGTCTCAATATATTACCTCACAAACACATTTTTTTTTTCCTTCTGAGGAAACTATTACAAGTTTTTCTCTAGAAATTGTAAGGAATAATCGAAGAAATAGGAAGGAGTACAATTTTATATATATAAAAAAATATCAAAGGGAAGGGCTCAGAGGAGACACATTTTATCCAATCCCAGGGGAACCTAGTTTAACAGCAGGTACAATGGCAGCCCCATGCAGGAAGTCACCAAGTTAAGAGCAAATATTTGGTGCTTTTTGGTTCTAGACAAGAACAGAAGTAGGCATATGTTACTGACAGGTTCAAAGAAGACAGTGAAATGGAAAATTTGTCACTCTTTATGTTTTAAAAACAATCAAATTACAGGATAATTACCAATTACTTGATATCAAATTAACGATTTGACATATTCACATTTGCTACTGACTTTAGAAAAAAAGTGAAACACTTATATTGGCAGGATGAAGATAGGAGAAGGAAGGGATGAAGTGATACTGTCAAAAAATATGACTGGAATGGCCTCCATGGGTTAGGCAATGCACTATGAAGCCAGTGCAGCTGGCTCACCCACTGCTCCCCTCAGCAGTGTGTTTCAGTTAATCTGCCTGTTCTGTTCTCCACTCCATCTCTGGTGGATCCTCTTACCTCCCACACCTTAGCCTGTACCGCATTGCTTGTATGCATAAATAAATAAATCTTTTAAAAAAATGACATAACGTAATTGAAGCAAGAAATGCAGACATACACCCTAATCTGGTGTTTTTCTATTTGACTACTGGAACATGAGAACAGTCTAGCTTTTGTTTTATAATTTTATCTCTTCAATGTCAGAAGACAAACTTATGCTATTTATTTTCCTTTTGGTTTTACATTCAATAATTAATGTAATTTACAAATAAATTACATTAATTTATGTTTCTCTTTTGTGTTTCACTTATATTTATCTATATGATTAAGCACATTGTATAATATCATTTTTTGTGAAGGCTGTATGATGGTAAATGCAATAATCCCTTTTTAAAAATGTGTCACTTTTGACCTCAATCTTTAAAGATATTCTACTTGTTTATAAAAGTCCATGCTGATAGTATTGCTCAGCATAAAACAATATCATTCTAGATTCCACTGATGCAAACTGTGTCCTACTAACCTTATTACTTATTTTTACATAAGCAAACTTTTCCTTGTTATTCATGTTTCATTATGATGTATTTGTTATAAATTTATGTACCTTTTGGGTTCACAGTATGATTTTGAACTAAAAATTGTATGCTTTCCCAGTTTTAGAAGATCTCAGCTAAACCCTCTTCAAATAGTGCTTATTTTTCTACTCTTTTGAGAACTATTGAACACATGTTGGAAAGTATGCATCTATCTCATCTTTAAATGCATTTATTAATATCTGCATACACATATACACACTTAGATATGATCAATGGATGTTTGGCATAAAACAGATATTAATGTTTACATAAAACAGATTATATTACTATCCATGACTCCATATATTATGTACAGCTACACAACTGTTGACTTATCTTTGTCCTATGCTTTTGCTGTTGAATTATCTCATGATCATAATCTTGATTATTTCACCACTGTTATTATTTGTCCATTTAGTGCCATCTATAATTACGTTTTTAAAAGCTTTCTTCCTTAATTTCTATTAATAATAGTAAAATTCAACCATGCTAATGTTTCTTGCTGTAGCTCTTTAATTTTTTCACTTTATATATACTTGAGAAGACTATGACATCTTCTTTTGTAATTTACAGAAAAGATGATGAATTTGAAAAATATATGCACCGAGGTTATGCTAGTGGATTATATAATTTTACTAGCAAATTGCAGAATCAGCATTTAAATCCTGGATTTGATGATAATTAAGTAAAAGATATGTCCTCCTGAACCAAAATTAATTTGCAGTTTTGAAAGAGAAAATAAAAAGTACTGTACCATATAATGTTAATATTTTATAGAAGATCTGTATGTATATTTCACCTATACACATATAGAAATATAGATATATACATAGGTACATTCATATACAGATATATTTCTATATCTGTATATTTACTTAAGTATAATCTGTATATGCATTTTAATAACAATATATGTATGCATTTATATATGCATGTGTGTTTGTGTACTTGGATGTTGTTGTGTGTGCATATATATGTTCTGAATCAATGATTGAGAAAATTAAATGTTTAAATGTTAATAATCCCTGCTTTATGTACCATAAAATAATGTATTGTGAATTTAAACTACTGTTTGGGGTCAAAATAAGTTGAACTCTTCTGAGTCACCTTTTACTAAAATCCTGTAATATGAGGTTATTTTACCTCATATTAGAATATGAATACATAAAATTCTATTCAATTATGTCAATGGTAACCCTGAAGTTTACATAGTAAATTATAAAACTGATGTTAAGATTTTTTTTTTATTATCTGCACCTTTGGTTATAGTTCTGCTTCTTTCTTACATGGATAATGAAAGCCATCATTTATTAAATTTCCTTTATATGTATCTCCCATTAAAACTCTGGAAAATGCCTAATAACTATCTTTTCTCTCAAGTTATTTTAATCATAATGCTTGCTTATCATTAATCCATTTGTCATTTTTAATTGAGTGCCTGATACAGGCTAAACATAATTTTTAATACAGAGATGAAAAATTAAAGTCTTCAGGGTCAAAATAATCAGAGATTAATAGAGGACAAATAAGTGTGTAAAAAACTTCCAATGCAATAGTTGAGATTTTATCAGCAGTTCAAAAGTATAATATGTCTTATATGGAACTTTTCTATGGACTGAATTGAGTTCCCCAATATTCATTTCTGGAAATCCTAATTCCCAACATGGTAGTGGTAGTATTTGGAGATGGTGTCTTTAGGAAATAAGTTGTAGATGAGGTTATGATCAGGTGCTTTCATGCTGTGATTAAAGCCTTGTAGAAAGAGATGCTGGAGATCTCTTTCACTCTCCCCTCACACAAAGAAGAGGTCATGTTTGCACTGAGGGAGACAAGTTGTCTCTAAGTCAGAGTCTTCACCGAGACCCGACCTTTCTGTCATTATGATCTTAGATTTCTAGACCCAAGGACTGGAGAAAATAAGTTTCTGTTTTTCAAATCACCGAATGTATAACATTTTGCTGTGACAAACTTGGATGCCTCAGGAAACCATTAATAATAATCATATCACAGTTATTAGTATTGAAAGTATGGAAAACTAGATATTAATAAATTCATTAAATAACCACTCTCTCCCATATATGTCCATTATTTTACACGTATATTGCTTACAAGTCTAATTACTTACAAGTTCAGAAAAGTGTTTCTTAAAATTAGAGACTTACAAAACACATTCCTCTACTTCTTATGTCTTTAACATTTATGGAGTTTCTTGCTCTCTGTTCTTCCCTGGAGCATTGCTTCTAGGTTTCTACTAATTGATGCTTCACTTCAGTTACCCAGAAACTTGTAGCTCAATCCCAGTACAATCTTGCTCAGCATGAAGGAAATCTCTAGTTACTTATTAGAGTTGCTGCTGCACCCCCTACTCCTGTTAACTTTTTTAACAAATAAGAGACTCATTGTTCTCGGAAAGAAAAACCTACAACGATTTTTCCATCTCTATAGCCCTACAACCAGAACATTATTGTATTTTATCCTATGTATTTAGTCTAATAATAAATGCAAAAACCAGAATTTGGAGGTTTTATTCTCTCTGTTTCCAACATTTGTTCATCTAGGCAAATGAATAAAATACATAATAGAGTAGAAAAGCATGCGGTATCTCACATAGATACAGATACTTCAGCAAGGCAAAGTTACAAGATAATACAAGGAGAAATAATATTTTTAATGAGTCACACTTTCCAAAAATTTAAGTCAAGAGAAGTGGACACTGGAAGATTTTTTTTCCCCTAGTGTCTAAGATAATTAGAGCCTCTGAATTTTGAAGTAGGAAACGTATATTTAAAGGCCAGAAATGTAATATTTCTAGGGGGGAACTAGTCTGTGAGTAGGAGGACAGCTGCATACTACAATTTTTAATGTTATATTGCAGTGGAACTGTATTTTATTTGGAAGTGCAAATTATAAGTAATTGTACTTAGTGAGATGATAAGCTGTCTTAATTTTCTAATACCTACAGTTTGCTGATTTTCTACACATTCAATTCTTAGACCTACATTTTATTACCTTATGTTATTCTATTTTAGATCAGTTCTCTCCTTTGCTAATTGTTATGTTATTCCCATAGACTCTCTAAATGTTTTACTCTGTCTCTACCTAATCTATCCTGTTTGGGTCATTATCTTTACACTTGATTCAAGATTTAGTTATATTGTTTTCATATTAATAGTGAAACAGATATTTGTGATAACTGTGTTGTTTTAAAATAAAAAGCTGCTTATCATTATTGGGATGCAAAAACTGGTAAGCCTAAAGTAACATCCTGGGTTATTTTCAAAATTAAATAAAGTAATTAGAACCTAATACATACATCTATATAGATAATAATTTGTGTATATAAACAATTGTACACAAAGCAATTATGGTCATACATAAATAGAAGAATTAGTTTGGAGCTTTGGATTTTTGTCACAACCATAACTTCAAAAAATAAAAGGAAAAAAATTATAAATTTATCTCAACAAATACTTTATGATAAATCTAGATATCAAAAAGTATATTTCTTTTTGGAATTTATTGAAATAGTACTTTCTATTAGTTAAGTCAAATGACTCTATCTCTAGTTGTAGTTATAAGAAATCTTTGTCAGAAAAACAGAAATGGGGAAATTAAAAATGTTAGAGCTTATTAATTTTCTAAAATACCCTATAATTTGTTAATGATAAACCGTAAGTGAAATTTTTTGCATTTGTTTTTAATTTTTATATATTTTATTTATAATGTTTGCTTTCTTTTTAAGGTGTAGTCCCCCATAGAATTTCCACCACCAATTCACCTTGTACTATCACCATAATCCCTTTTGCTATCCTTAACCTGCTTTGATCCTGATCCCTTCCTCTTCCCTGAAGAATCTCTCTGATTTGCATTTGTCTTTTTATTTTGTTTTGTTGTTGTTGATACTATTATTATTTTTTTCTTGATCCCCTATAATCCTCCTATAAGTGATATCATCCAGTATTTTTCTTTTTCCTTCTGACTTATTTCACTGAGTATAACATGGATGGAGCTTGAAGGTATTATGCTCAGAGAAAATGACATTTTTAAAAATAAATATGTCTCATATATTAATGAGAACTCATCTGGCAACTTACCAACCCAAACTGGTTAAAGAAGAAAACAAAGTAAAAATAATTCATGTATTTATATAACAAGGTCCAAGGATTAGGTTCTCAGATATACCTAGATCTAAAACTATTTTTAATTTATCATTTAGTTTACTTTAACCTACTTTCATTGTCAAATACTATCTAAGATCATGTGTATGGTATGTGATGTATGTATTTGAGCAACATCGTCACTGGCTATCTCATCACAGGATACATTCATCATTTACTCAAAAAGTTTTTAAGTATAAAATATAGACTAGCATTATTCTAGTGATTGGCAATATAAGCATGAACCAAAGAGAGAAGTCACATGTCCTCATGGAGTTTCATCCTTATGAGGAATGAAAGATAATAAAATTCCTGGTTAATTATCTTATTTTCTGCAGATAGATTGACTTCCTTATTCATCCTCCACATGTCTGGCTGCATTCAATGTTTTAGGTTCCTTGACCCACTAAGTGTTCAAGGACAGATGACAAGATAAAGAAGCTGTGGAATATATACTCAATGGAATACTACTCAGCTATTTAAATAGATGAAATAGTACATTTGGGGACAAAAATGGGAGAACCTTGAGATGATTATGCTAAATGAAGTCAGAAAGTGAAAGGTGGTTTCATTCATGTATGAGATATACATAATCAAAGAAAATAGCTGATGGAGTACAACAAAAATCATTCTTAGACTCTGAAAATAAATTGGTTGCTAGAGGGAATTGAGGGGTATGTGTCAGGGAACAGGGGAAGGAAGGAGGTTGGATATTAGCATGGGGGATTTTAGTAGAGAGTGACTGAAGCATGTGCATACATATAGGTGTGAAGCTGTATGCCTAAAAGTATCTAGTTATCTAAATGACTATCAAATTAATAAAATTTGAAAACTAAAGCAGTAATTATAGGTCATTTCTTAACTCATACCCCATTTAATGAGGCTTTTAGCTTAAGGCCTAATTTAAAGAGATCCTATTTAAAATTTAACCCCACTCCCACTACCAGAATTTCCAATTCATTTTCCCACTTTTATTTTTAAACCTGTTGCTATTGTAATCTTGCATAACAATGTTTAAGGTCCTTCCCAATTATAATGTAAATCCATGAACTTTTTTTTTTATTCATTGTTGTATCCCCATGGTTTAGAATATTACTACTATGTAATAAGTGCTCACAAATATTTGCTGTATTTTAAATTGTCTAAGCAGTGTAAAGAGCTGAATTGGATTTAGGCCTGCTGGATCAGGAGCTTCAAAATTATGAAAAACTGCCTTTGTTTTACTATCTCTACTCTTATCTTTGTTTATTTTAGGGAACACTCTTCCATAGCATCAGGGTTCCTTCAGGCAGGGTCAAGCCTAAATCACCCTTTACAGATTAAAATCCTTCAGATAAAATAGGTTTTATCTGTCCCAGCAGCAGTATCTAGTACATAAATGATACCATGGATTCACTTGTGTGGTAGAAGAGAAAGGTTTAGTTCCAACAAGAAAATATAGGTCAGAAAAGGAAAGAGAAATAGGATTTCTCTGGACTCTTGAGCAGCTAAGAAATTTAAAACAACAGTCTGATTGATTTTATTGGTTGTTTTTTTTTTCCTAGTAGAAAATACTGTGTTGGTTTATTCTCTAGATAATAATACTTACTGAATTAAAATATCAACCTGGAACTTATGTGCTTTTTAAAAAGATTTTTACTTATTTATGCATACGAGAGCTGGCATAAAGGACAGATACATAGGAAGAGGGAGGATTCATCACAGAGTAGGGAGCACAACAGGCAAATTGACTGAAATATACTGCTGATGGGGAGCAATGGGAGAGGCAGAAGAGGTCTGGTGGGCCATGTGGGTCCCCTACCTGGCCTGGGATCAAACTCTGTGGAATCCCCACAATGTGGGGCTCAACCTCTAGAGTCAACAGGGAGGCCCCATAATGTGCTTTTTAACTAAACCAGTTAGTGTAGGGGCACTCACAAGGTCATCATGAAAGTTATTCAATAGAGTTTTGTACATAGAGGAGAACGTTATGACAAGATCCTTCAATTAGAATGAAGAGCAAGTTATGTCATATTTTTCTTCAATTTTAGTACCGAGATTTAACCCTAAAAATGGCAAGAGCATTCTCAACCTTATTAATCATTTATTCTAAATTATGTATTGTGGAGTTAATAGGTGTATTTTAGAAAATGTAGCTACAAATAAAGAATATTCACAGTAAACATGCAAATATATATATATGCAAATGAAGACATATTAGGTATTATACCCACTAGCTTGTTTTCTAAAAGGAAAAGTCAACAACTGAAAAAGGGTCTCAGTTTGTCAGATTTTAGTAAACTAAAGGATTTTTATGGTTGCAAACATTGTTTTCTTTATTTTTGTTTTTAGTTTACAAATATAAGAATATTTTAAATTTCTCCACTTGGACATATAAGTAATATTTCTATCAATATAACTTAGATTATAGCTCTCATCTACCAACACACTTGAATATAACATCTTTCTCGTGTGAAAATTAAAATTAACCATTAATTTTCTTAAGATGATGAATTAAAAACAAATCACATCAAGGAGATTATTTCATTATTTGATTATAAATAACCAAAGCTCCTGAGCAACAACTGCATATAAATTGTCACAATGTGCTGCTCCTTTATCACTTTCTGTCTATCCAAGGCCACGTATTGCCTGTAAGATGCTTCCTTAACCAGGGCTCACCTAGTTTGTTAATGACAAAGACATGCTGCTCAGCAAAATTTATTATCCAGTCTTAATTACTTTGATTGTTACTATTAGCCTCATACCTCAACATATTTTGCTATTTGACTTTACATGCCACTCACTGCTTCATAGCGGGCATCACATCTGCACAACATTATTTTGGGTTTTTTTGCTAATATCAGGACATCTCCCACAATGTCCCAAAATGTAGACTCTTGTTGATTCTTTTATATCATCCTTAACATCCCTTGCCCTAGGTGAGCTAGTTTACCAAGTTCTTGAAATCAACAATATTTGTCTGCTCCACTAATTTTCAGTTTTAACTTGATAAAATTTTAATTCAGAAGTTAATGGAAAATAGTGTTTTGTTATGCAAAACAAAATTGTCCCAATTCTTTTACCATTTTTTCCCTATGTTGTTACAGACACTGCTAAGCATTTATTATACAATGAGCAAACAATTACACCTTATAAAAACAAAGGAAATAAATACCAAAGTTCACAGTTTCACACTTGCTATAAATAAATGTTAGACACTGATGCTTGACCTACCTCCAGGGAAGCATGAAAAAAATTAAACTTCTGGCAAATACGTGGTGATTGTTCAAGAACCAAAAAGAATAAGAGGCATATGTATATACACATTTAAAATTAGAAACCTGTAAATATAATTAGTGTGCTTTCTTTCTATATACATATATAAGTATGTGTGTGGGTGTATACACCACACACTATAATTATGTTGAAATGTTATTCAGTATTATCTTCAGGTTAAATTTACCTGCTATTTATGAAAGATTATTGTGATAAAATGTGAACAGAATTGAAAATGCAAAAGATACATGCCAATGACTCAAAACATGCATATGTCAAAAGAGTAACAGAAACATATAAAACTTTATAAGCACAATCCCAAAGGAACAGCTGGGGGAGAATCTCACCTTCACTTAATAACTAGATGATTGTGTGAGATATGTGAGAAAAGAATCAAACTTTTAACAGTGGAAAATGAGTAAGAATTTAGGCTTTGAAGATAGATTGCAAGGTCCAAATATTGTTTCTGCGATCATGGGATTATTTCAATACCTTTATATAGGAGACAGAAATATTAACCTATCATTAACCTATGATGAAGACTCAGAAATCATAACTTTTTACTTACCTCAGTGCTTAGAATACAGCAAGTATCAGTAATTCTGGTATTGTCTATCATTTCAGTTGATATTTGAAGGTTTTTCTAAAACTAAGGAAAATATTTTGAGTTATATTTATTTATGCTCCTAGATTTTTCAGAGCTGATTTTTTTTAATTCCAAATACGTTAAAATTTATCATATCCTATTGTGCTTGTGACATTGAAACCCTTCTTAGATTAATAAATTTCCCATTTTTCAATATTAGCAATGAAAGTTATGACTGCAACCTATTATCATAGTCTTCTTATATTAATTCTCAAGTAAGTTGTTCTAAAGAAAACTTTGCCTTAATTTAATGACTAAAACCATGCACTCATGATTTCTCACACAATATATTTTAAACCCTTAAACACAACTAGAATATGCACAAATAGTAATAGTAGCAGCAGAGGTAATACTAGTAGTAGTTAAAATTTTAGGAATTAAAATACAATAATCTATATTTAATGTTTTAGAAAATAAACCTTTTGATAAATCATTTAATCAAGAAAAACTTTACTTCCAAGTACTTTAAGATGCAATAACAATAATAGCACTGTATTTATAAATACAGAACATCATATTATGTTATTTACCACTATCCTAAATGTTTGATTTATATAGTATACAGAATTGTCTACAACTTGGATGAATGATATTATTTGCTATCTTATATGTCCTATTTATTATTGTAAAATATAAATAACTAGTCCATTGTTAAAAGCATATACTATCATTAAGTTATCAATAAAATAAAGTTATTTCATATAACTTGTTCTACTTCGAGAGTTTGGTCCTAACATAGGGGAAAGTAAATAGCCAAGTTCTTGCCACAAACTATTTGGAATTTGTAACTAGTTCATTTTCAGAGAATAAATGTCAAGGAAAAAAATGTTCTTTTCAGGCAAATTACTAAAATGATAGTTAATTAAAAATTCATTAGTGAACCAGATATATATAAACATCATCCATGGTCTTTTATAAGACCTTCAAAGCACTATTTTCAAGCACTGTTTCCCTTCAATGTCCAAGGCAGAAACCTCATTTTATTTAAAAGTGACCCAACCTTAATTATGAATGTTTATTCACTTATATAAGAATGCTTATACACTATACACTGCATTTAAACTGGATAGCAAATATAGAAGCATAATAATTTCTTAACATAATGGATAAAAGAGGAAATAGTTGCCAGTTCCTTCCCTCTAGAAGATAATAGCATAAATAATTGGTTAAAATTTTTTTCCTTTTGATGTTCTGTTATCTGCAAGCTTACATCATAGTCTCTTAAAACATTATACCCCACAATCTGCCTCAAAATGTAGAAGTAGGGAATGACTTTTTATAATATTACATAAAAGTAATGAGAACAGTGTAAAAATCTCATGCATTTCTAAAAATCTCCTTTTTGGATATTAGTTTTATGTTTACATTCCACTTTATTTTGCTCAAAATGAATTCTGTTGTAATTTGTGTTGGTTTCTCATTCTTATTATTTGAAATGTTATTAGCTAAAAACCATCACAGAAAAAATCATTATGCAAATAATCTGTATATAATTTGAAAATGATCATCATATTTACATTCATGAATTTTTATTCAGAAAGCTGTCAAAGTAGAACTATTTAAGAAAATGGAAGACATTCTACATGGATGCAAATGAAGTGAACACCATTAAATGGTGTTTATATATACAGTGTAAATGAACCTATATGAAAAATTTATTTGAATATGTTCAAAGTAATTTAGTGGATGTTTTTAATAGATTGGAAAGTAGAAGGCTATCGGCTGCAGGCAACCTCATATTTTTGTGAATTTGATTTTTTTCTGATGTCATACACAGTTGAATTTTAAATAAATTTTAATAATAATAATCTCTGCTAGTCCTTATTGTTTTATATCCAGTCTGCGCCACATATTAAATGCATCTATTTGGTCTTTACATAAGTGAATCAAATCAATTTCATCCTCAACATAGTCTGTATATTAATATTTATTACCATTATGTATAACTTCTTACTATTACATATATAAGAAAAAAGAATCTTGGGGCCTCCTTGGTGGCACAAGGGGTTAATCACTATGAAGCATTTCTAGCCACTGCAGCAAGAGTTCAATCTCTGGCCAGGAGGGGACTCACATGGCACAACAGACCTCTCCTGCCTCGCCCACTGCTCCCCTCAGCAGTGTTTTTCAGTAGATCTGCCTGTTCTGCTCTCCACTCTGTCTCTGGTGGGTCCTCTCATGCCTCACACCTCTGGCCTGTATCCCAGTTCTTATATACTAAATAAATAAATCTTTTTTTGTAAAAAAAGAAAAAGTATCTTCCTAGCCAAGGTTGACCCTTTCATGCTCTTGACCTATCCATGTTTCCAGGCCTCATTTTTGCTAGGGTTTTCTTTTACCCTGAATTCCCATTCTTCCAGATTCACTCCTCTTTCTCCATTGACTCTTTATTTTCAATATATAAAGAAAATTATATATACACTATCTTACAAATCTCCTTAGGCTCTAGATCTTCCTTTACTTCTATATTTTCCTCTATTTTACTTAACAGTTAATCTTTAAATAATATTTCCTAAATTTTATACAAAGGTATGTGCATTATTAAATATATATATTTAATATATAAATGTGTATACACACACACACACATACACCTTGGAAAAATTTAAAATAGAAAACTACAAATACTCATGACTCCAGCAAAACAAAAAGCTTTTATCCAGCTAATTTAATATTCTCAACATTTTATACAAAAAAATCACATTCTTGCCTGTGTGTGTAAAGAAGAATTTTAGCAGAAATAGGACCATACCATGCCACATACAATTTGAAAGTTTTCTACACTAAATCTTATTTGACAGCACATTTCTACTGTACACACTGCCATCTGGGTTATGTCAGAACATCCCCATGAAACTAATATTGTAAGGGCACCACTACTTTCTTGATATCATAACATTGGAAGGGGTACACACACCTTACACAAAAATTAATTCAGGGGTCTCCCTGGTGGTACAGGGAGTTAAACACTGCATTATGAAGCATCCACAGTCACTGTAGCATGAGTTCAATTCCTGGTCAATGAGGTGACCCATATGGCACAGCAGAACTCTCCTGCCTTGCTCACCGCTCCCCTCAATAGTGCATTTCAGTAGATTTACCTCTTCTGCTCCCCACTCTGCCTCTGGTGATTCCTCTCACCACTCTCACCACTCATACCTCTGGTCTGTACCCCAGTTCTTGTATGCATAAATAAATCTTAAAAAGAAAAAAATTAACTGAGAATGACCTGAAAACTTAGCTGCTAGACCAAAATCCATGAAAATACATAGAAGAAAACACAGGCAAAACACTCCATGACATAGACTCCAATAATGTCTTGGTGGACTCATCTCCAATATAAATAGAAAAAAAGTAAATATAAATAAATGGAACTACGTCAAACTAAAAAAAAAACAAAAACAAAAACAAAAAACTTTTGCACAATTGAAAGAAACTATCAGGAAAACAAAAAGACATTTATCTGAATGGCAGAAAATATTTTCCCACTATACATCTGACAAAGAGATGTGAAATACTATAAGGAACTTACACGATTCAGTATAAACAAATAATCAAAAAAATGGGCAAAAGAACTGCATAAATACCTCTCCAATGCAGAATTTGACCAGTGGGCACATGACAAATGCTCATCACCACTGATCATCAGGGAATGGAAAACAAATCTACAATGAGATATCATCTTACACTTTGAGAATAACCCAAATCAAAAGACCAGAAACAAATATGTTAGTAAGGATGTAGAGGAAAAGTCACCTTCATACACTTTTGGTGGGAATGTAGAATCTATGGAGATTTCTTAAAACATTAAAATAGGTCTACCATATGATCTAGAATTCCACTCCAAGTTATCTATCAAAAAATGTAAAATCAATATTTTGAAGGAAGAGATGCACTTCTATGTTCATTGCGGCACTATTTAAAATAGTCAAGTCACAGAAACAACCCAAGTCCCAAAAACAGAAGCATTATCATTTCGGTCATTGTACATAAATGTGTGATTTTCCAGAATAAAGCACATATGTTTTCTCCATTGTTAGTGCATGCTCAGAGTGAGTGGCTACATTTTTTACACTAAATGTCTGTTGTGTAAGTAAATGACAGCATCTTCATAGCTGAAACATGCTGATTTTTTCCCAAAATCTAGTCACCATTATTTCACAAATAATATAGGAAATTGGCTAATTTGTTCATACAATGACACTACTGTGTTGATGCAATAAGAAAAAATGAGAAAATACTGAGTGTAATGCCTCCTTGGTGAAGTAGATTATGTCATCATAGTGCCTGTGCCTCCTATCTGCAACTGAAAGAATTGTTTTCATGAGGAAAAAAGCTTGTTATGCTCTATGACAGGTCATTTCCTTGGGAGAATATGAAAAGGAGAATACTTCTGACTTTAAGCAATAAAGACCTGAATCAGAATGTCATTGACTCTTTCTATCACAAGAAGGAGAAATTACTCTAACAGATGATAACAGAAGTTTTAGAATGAGGAACACAATCCTGCAAAGTTGGTAATTATCAATGCCATTTCCACTGTTTAGAAAATCAAAATATTATGCAGACATTCAAGGAAAAATATTAAATTAGCTGGATAAAAGCTGTGCCCATATGTCTTATCAGCATATTTATTTTAGTAGGCACCTACATGTTCCGTCATCAATAAGCAGTCAAGAAATGAATTCAGTCATGTGGGAGGTTGTGTGGGCAATAACAAAAAATAGAACCACCAGAGAAAATTATTTACAATGTCACTAAAATAGAGGAAAATAAGCTAATGATTTAGACTCTCTGCAATTTACATTTTCCTTAAGATATATACCAATATACATTATACCCAGAAGCTATACAGGCTGTACAAGTTGTTAATATCAGAAATTAGTAAAGACCAAGAGATTTACATGCTCACAAATATGATTTGTTTTTCTTAGAACTCTGTTTTGCACTTGAAATAAGAATGCATTATTAGTAGGATTACAGCAATATTACTTCAGTCGTTTAGCATTGACCTTATATATCAAGGACCTTATAGCTATTTACAAAACTATATTGTTAGGTGAAATTTGACAAAACAATATAAATAACTCCCCACCTCCTTTAACACTCTTTTAACTGTCCTGAAACTATAGTCATGTGTTTCTGTTTGACTATCAAAAACTAGCCTCTCTACTTAGCATGTCTTTAGCTTCTTACACAGGAGCTTAAATTAAAATAATTTTTGCATCAATCAATACTTATGATGAATTAATCCTACATCATTCTGATAATTAAAAAATATTTTATTAAGGTAATTCATTATAAAGAGTGAATGATACATACTTCCCCCAGGTGATTTTATAATGCAGCAAAGTTTAATTTGGATATAGAAATTCTGAAAAGGCCATTAAAGTAAAGATTTATGAATGCTTAATTGATAAAATGGGTGCGGCAGAGATTTTGAATCAAAATGTCATTTAAATTTCCTTTCAATAACACAAGTTTACTCTCTCCTCTGCCCATTATTATGGTATTTGTACCAGAATCAATGTTTCTATGGACCCAGATATAAGACAGATGTGAAACTAGGGATGAATCTGAAGTTGCAATATCTGGTGCCCACAGAGGCTACAGGGGGATAGCTTTTATAAAAAGGGGAAGCAGATTTGAGAACACATGGCCTGTCCTAGAAGTGGAAATTATTGCCAAATGAAAATATGGATCCTGTGTTGCAAATGTTCCAATTTTTCAAGAGAAGATGGTATTTAGACTGTGATGAGAAATATGCTAATGTTTAAATGTTGGCAACTAATTTTTTTTCTTACTTTTACAAGAAACAAACAGAAAACTTCAAAGTACCCAAATTTTGGGATGGCCAGTATAAAAAAAATAGAAATTCTCATTTTTACTGCACATTTGGTAAATCTCTCTATTCTTAGCTTTCTCAATGATAAAGTGAAAGGATCGTCTTTGACCATTCCAAAGCTTTAAATTTTCATGTCTGATTTCCTAGATGGCTTTAACCTGCCTTAGTTTGACTATAAGACATATATAAGACTATAAGACTAAATTTTCCACTGAATTAGAAAGATATTGTTCATACAAGCACTGCTCTAAGCATTTGGGAACAAACCTCTCTCTCTCTCTCTCTCTCTATCTCTCTCTCTCTCTATATATATATATATATCTGTGCATGAAAACAAATAATAAGCAAATAGACATAAAATATAATGATGGATATAGGATAATGACAAGTACAAGAGAATAAAATTCAGGATGAAAGGAGAATAGAGGGACCTCTCTGGTGGCTCAGGGGTTTGAGTCTGAGCACTATGAAGTTATCTGCAGTCACTGCAGCATGGGTTTGATCCCCAGTCAGGGAGTTGACCCACATGGCACAGTAGACTCTCCTGTCTCACCCCTGCTCCCCTCAGCAGTGTTTTTTTTTTTAAGATTTATTTATTTATGTCAGCAGTGTTTTTAAGTCAATCCACCTGTTTTGCTCTGTGTCTGGTGAATCCTCTCACCACCATCCCTACCCCTGCACCTTTGCACCTCTGGTCTATAGGCCAGCTCTTTTAATCTTGTAGGCATAAATAAATAAATCTTAAAAAAAAAAAGGGAGACTAGAGAGTGTGGAGGGAAGTAGTTGATACGCCATAGGTATTGGGCAAAGGAAACCTCAATTACAATATGATATTTGAACAAATCACAGAGATAAGGTCATAAATCATGCACATAGCTGAGAAGGTTGTTACAGAAAAAGAAAATAAAAATAAAATACTGAAATAAGAACATGATGGACCTTTTGTGATACGTCAAGATGGACAGGGTATCTGAAATATTTTGAGGCAAATTAAAAGTAAGAAAAAGTGTAACTAGGGAGATATTGTATAGGATATCAGGGACATGGTAAAAATGTTAGCTGTTGTACTAAGTGAAATGTGAAGCAGTGGAAAGATTCAAAGAGTACATTTTTTTGGATTTAGATTTTTTTAAGAGACTGAGAATTGAAATCTTTCCATAAAATTATAGGACTGCCTATTTCTAAAATATATTTTTGTACATATTCTATATACCCCAAATTGCACATTTCACTTTTAGCTAGCAATTGACTTTTAAAGAATTTAAGAAAAAAATAGAAAAATTTTTATGTTTACTTATTTCTTATCTTCCCAATCTGCATCCAGAAATTAAAATTTTTATCTTTTAGCATTCATTTTCATTCTACAAAAAATGTTTCTGTAGTATTTCTTTTGGTACCACTCCCCTTCAATAAAAACAAATGAACAAACAAAAAACAACTTCTATCAACACATATACACATTCTTTAATTACATTAGAAGATAACTTCAGAATTTGGCTAGAAACACTTATCTATAGCACACAAAGAACACGGAATCAATAGAGTTACATTTTATGTTAGTATATGCACACACACAGTTTAAATATATATTTAGGTATTTTTTTTATTCTGAAATAAATTTATAAACTTCATTTTACTTTAGAATCATGAATTTTTCTCTAGACTGAATACTTGTATCCCTCCTTCCTCAAATTCATATGCAAACACCTAATTCTCAATGTGAGGATATTTGGTGGTAGGGCCTTTGGAAGATGGTTAAGTCATTAGTGTTAAACTCTTATGAATTGAATTAATGTCCTCATAAGACATGTGCCCTTATAAAAGACATACCAGAGAGATCCCTGGCCCCATTTGACATGTGAAGACACAGAGAAAATCAATTGACTATAAACCAGGCAAAGTAATTTCTCAGCAGACAGTGATTCTGCCAACACCTTGATCTTGGACTTCCAAGCTTCTCCAACTGAGAGGAATAAAATTCTATTGGTTATAAGCCAATCAATCTTTAGTATTATGCAAAGTAGCCTGAATGAACTAGCACAGATGTTAGTAAAATATTATATAAACAGGTAGAACTCAGTGTAAAAAATGTTTTGTTATTTTCAAAGGAAAACTAAGTATAATACTATAAGAAAATCATGAAATATGCATACAAATATGAAAAAGGCCAATTTAGTTAAAAAAATCTATCTCAAAATTCTGAGAAAAGAGCAGGTATTTGCATGAATTATGCACAAATTGTTTTTGGAAATATCTGTACATGTTTCCTATACTTTAAAGAAACTGAAATTAAATAATGTATAGGCAATTAATTATATATAATTAATAGTAAACAGGTGACACAGCGATACATAAAAGGGGTCTATTTGACAATTCAAAAAATAATTCATGATAAATATAATTTTAATGCTGAATTTAAGTTTCATTTTGCATATCTTTTTTTTTTAATTTCTATCTTTAACCCAGTTTTTGCTTCAATTGCCTATAAAGGTACTGATCATATTGACTAAGAGATTTTCCGGTTTATGCTAAAAAAATTGTTTCTTTCTTGTTCTGCCCTGACTCAGTGATATTACTAAAGAAACTTCTCTTGCTATCAAAGGTTGCTTGCTTTTATGCCTCAGTGGAATACAACAAATATTTAAGAGTCAGTTCTGATAATATTAATTTCATTCTAGCACCTTTTGACAGGAGTAGGTGAGGATGATAGAGAGTCAGCCGAAATTGCCAGCTCATTAAATTACAGTGGGTTCTGTTACTTTTGTTCATTGTAGGGACTGTCAGAATACCATGAGATTGACTTTTTACCTTTATTCTCTTAAAACAGCTCAAATTTTTTATTTTACTTATTTGATCTCCAACAAAAAATTTTAGAGGAAGAGTTAGTTTGGTTTAAAATTATAACAAGATCTGTACCCCAGATCTTGTATGCATAAGTAAATAAATCTTAAAACAATAGAAAACTAACTGGTTTGGGGTGTTTCTGGTGGTCTAGTGGTTAAGTCTCAGTGCTATCATTGCTGTCGCCTGAGTTTGAGCTCTGGCCTAGGAGCTAACCCACATGGCACAGCAGACCTCTCCAATCTCACTTGTTGCTTCTCCTAACAGTGTGTTTCAGTAAATCTGCCTGCTGTGCTCCCCACTCTGTCTTGGTGAATCTTCTTGATCCCCCCCCTTACACACACACACCCCTGCCCCACACTTCTGGCCTACACATGAGTTCTTGTATGGAAAAATAAATATTAAAAATATAACTGGTTTGATAAGTCAATGGGCACAATTGCTTATCTAAATAAGACAACTATATGAATTTTTTTCTTATAACTAAGCAATTTTACTCAGGAGAGTCATAAACAAAAACTATAAAAGCATTAATATTAGGGTCAATGATTTACATTAACTGAGTTTACATGATTTGACTTATTTAAATATTTAAATTGGCATAAAATCTGTATAAAGTACTGTTTCATGATTTACAGATATAACCTTTAGCTTGCTGATATTTTTGTCTCTTTCTACATTTACATCTATACATATATTGTTACTGATGTATATTGCTGTAAACAGAGCTAGTGACTGCAGCTAATTGTCAGAATTTTCAACTGAAATATAATGAAACCTTAATATTAATTAAGAAAGATCTGGTCTTTAATGAAATAGGGGGCAAGTAAGACAAGCCCACACTTCTTTCAGTGAAGATAAAGTAGCTCAAAGAAAACTTTAGAAATCTGGCTCGAACATAGTGGCCAAGGAACAAAGATTTCAGGGGCTAAGATCTAGGGGGGAAATAAGACTTCATTCAAACAATATTTCCCTTTAGGGCTTTTACTGATTTTCCACACAGGGCAGGAAACCAAGAATCACGAATGAAGACAAATGACTATTTCTGGATTAAAACATGCAGCATGATTTTTGGAAGACTCAGACTGGCTAGAAAAAACATTAGGGTTTGAGCTCTCATGGCTACCAGGGGAGCAGAGAGCCACAGATATGTGGTTTCACACTTTAGGGTTTGCCCATTTGGCATTTTAAAGATCCTTAAATTGCACAAAGTAGGAAGTTGAAAAGCTAAACAAAACTTAAAAGCCCAGCGGAATTTGAGGTAGTTTCCTGATACAAAATACTCATTTGTGATGCCTAGCGAGCTATATCTAGCAGAGCATGTGAAACAGATAGATGGAACTTAAATAAAATGCAAATGAGCCTTGACTCAGTTTAAATTTTTATTTGATTAAAGTAATCTACTATTATTTCTACCTGAGAGGATAGCCTGAAATTTTACTAGAGTAAGATTAACGACATCTGTTCTTAAAATTTTCACTTGTAATGTGGAAAATTCAATTTTAAAAAGTAACACTAGTAAGAAAGAAGAAAGAGAAACAGACAATAGAAATGGGACCACAGATGACCACAGATGACCTTGTTATTTAAATTTATAGAAAAAGACAATGACTATGAATAATTTGCTGAGGAAAATAGATCAGGAATGCAGAATTTCATTCTGCATATATGTAACTGGAATTTATATAACTGGAATCTATGAAAAATAATCAAATGGACTTTCTTAAACTGCAAAGCAATAATTAAATTAAGAATCATTGAAAGTTGATCAGTAGAATAAACATTATAGCAGAAAAGACTGTAAATTACTACTGGAAATTTTTAGAAAATAGAAATGTTAAATAGTGGAGCTAAAAAAAATGGGGAAATCATAAGGCAATAGGAAAAAAAACACAATAAAACCAGATAAAAAATTTTAACGTATGAAATTATAGTCCCAAAAATAGACAGCAGAAAGAATGGTAGCATAGACTGGGGGAGGAGTAATAACTTGGAATACATAAAAACTAATACATACTTATGTTACATATTAAGTAATTACTATGAATGCTAAAAGAAAGATATTAAAACCCACCTATGCACATTACAATATGATTATTAAAAACAAAGTTGGTTATTATTGAAAAGCAGGGTAAAACAAACACATTAATTCAAAGGGGCAATGACAATTTTGTAAATATGATAACATCTTTAGAAATTCTAAAAAGAAATAACTACCAATCAAAAAACTCATATGTGAAAAAATATTAATTCAAAAATTAAGGAAAAATATTTTTAAACAAATGGAAACATGGACAATTTATGGCCACTATACATCAGCAATTTTAGTAACTTTTCTTTAATTAGGTTTGTTTTATCCTGTCTTAATGACTAAATTATGGGAAAATTATTGTAACATGTGTTCTACTGTCAATTTGGAAAAGCCATGCTGGGAACACAGGAATTTATTCTTATGAAGTACCTAATGAAGAAAAATGGATTATGAAAATGTGGTGTATATAGACACAATGGAATACAACTCGGATACACACACACACACACACACAAATCTGAGATTCTTGTATCATCATTGATGGAACTGAAGTGTATTATGCTAAGCAAAATGAGTCAGAAGAGAGGAGACAAAATCAGATGGTATCACTTACATATGGAATATAGAGAAACAAAAGAAATGGTCAGTTAAATCAAACTAATGGAAAATAATAGAAATCTGATTGTATAATTGAAGCTACCAGATGTGGAAGAAGAACAGGGGGAGTATAGTGAACTACTGTGGGAGACTATGGGTCCTTGGTGGTAGGTATGCTATGGCAACATACCACTGAAGAGTATGTACAGTATTAACCAATGCTGCCTCAATATTAATTACATAAGTTTATACCAAGAATTAATTGTCAGCCTCAATCTCTGACATTGTATAACAGCCTCACTGAGCATTCTGAATATTTGGTTTTTTTGAGTTTCCTAAGTGCTAGAAACTTAGTGAAGGATGATGTGCCTGTATTTTTAAATCAGATAGATATATATATTTTTTTTTAATTCCAAATTATCCCGTTTAATATCTATTCCTAATTTTGGAATTCCACATCATTAAGAACTAGAGAATTTGAACATTTTTTACTTTTCTGATTATCCTTAACTGGAGTTTTTGCTAAGGTAAAGAACTTAGTTGTTTCCAAGCATTTTTAAGCATTGACTATCCCATCTTACCTAGTTGACAATTTGGTCAGTGCTATAACGCCCACCATTTGGGCAGGTTTTGTTTCAGCAACGTATATTCCAAGGTTGAATTAAGTTCCATTTATCCGTTTTGGTATTTTACTGTCCAATATTAGGATATGAGACTAAAGATCCCACCTCCAAATTTTATCTTTTCTACAGAAGATTGTAACTCTTTCTGAGATATAGAGAGCTTTGTGAATAGAAGTTAGAGTAATGATTTCCCCATATTCAGGTAATAGAAACAGAGTAGCAGAAATTAAACTATTGTAATAATGGCTGGAAGTACATGATGAAGTACATGATATTAAAGCAATATACAGTAATACTATAGGATTGTAGAAGAGAAAACTTCTTAAAAAGAAACAATTTTCAGGGGACTTTTTTTTTTTTTTTTTTTACAGAAACAAGACTATCATGTTTAAATACCATAAAGAAAAATGGTAAATGGCTCACTAAGTTTAGCTGTGGTAGCCTGCTTCTCCTAGATATGGTGGATAGTCTTTTGCCATTAATCAAATAAAGACTATAGCATACAACTGGCATATAATACCAATCTAGTTGGAAAAGAACAAGAGTTTGTCCAGATCTAGCATGCATAAAGTGGTAGAATGATTTATGATAATCAATCAGGGTAAAGTGGGAGCTTGTGAAAGATGTTTAGGCATCCAAGGAAGAAATTAGGTTATGGAGAACTTAGGTTAAAAATTATAGTGGTTTGGGGGTTTTATAAAAGTGGAAAAGCAATTTCTTGCAGTAACCCAGGAGAATGTGAAGTCCTGTGAACTACTGTGGCTGGGAAAAATTCAAACTGAGTTGTAACATGTCAGCTTAAGGGGGATTTAACTCTTCCAGATAAATAATATCCTCTATATCACAATTAACTTTGACAAAATTGTTACATTTCTGGTAAACTCATACCCCTTTTAACTAAAAGTATGGTTGGTATAAGTCTTAAATGTATCCCTCTTTACAAATTACACAATGTCTTCTACATATTGAATAAAATTTAATCACAAGAAAATTTAAGGTTTATGAGGATCTGGTTTAGGTTGAGAACAGTAGAAATTGGCTTAGTAATCCTAGAATAATAATAGCCTAGGTATGTTGCTTATTTTCTAGGAAAAAAAATAAATTAATAAACCATTCTGTACCCCTGATCTTATATGCATAAATGAATAAACCTTTAAAAAAATCCAACCATTATTAACTATTTTGACCTAACAGGACCCCAAAAAAGCACAAGACAGATCAACAACTAATTTAAAAACTATTTAGCTTCTGGATTCTTTCAATATAAAAATGTATTTGGATGTGATACCATGGACAAAGTGGGAAACTGAATATGATTTTTCTAGCCATGGTTCCAAAACTAAATCAGTCTGTATCCTAACAGAGAGTAAGAGTGTTACAAGCAATACTGCAAGACAAGATGAATCCTATATTAGATTTTTGTCCTTTAGCTTCCAGTTTTAGAGACTATCTTGTAAGTCTGAGTAGAGGTTAGATAGATTCAACCCCTATAAATTTGCCTATTAAAGTAGAACATGTTTCCCACAAGTACTCTGACACTACTGAGATCTTCAATTTGGGTTCGATTTAGATAAACTCTGGTCTTTGGGACAAACCAGAAGTTTAGCTCTTTTTCGTAAGTACAGTGTCACTGGAACACGGACATATTCATTTACATATTGTTTTGGCTTCTTTCAAAAAATAAAGGCATAATTAAGTAGTTTTTAGAGTCTTTATGAACATTGAAATGTTTTATATATGGCCCTTCATTAAAAAAGTTTTCTGATCCTTCCAAAATTAATGGCAGGTACACTTTGCCAACTCAAATTAATTAGTAACAATAAAGGTACAGTCAAGGTTTAAATGCTTTTGTATGTAAACACTGTGATTTAAAAAAAAAGTGAGAAAGAAAAAAGAAATTTTGGAAATTTCTAGTTGAATTTCCCAGGGATAAAGAACATTTGAAGAGGACAGTCATTCCTAGAGAACTGAATTTAGGGGTTCAGTCCTCATAAGAAAAGCAAACTGAATTTATTCTCCCTAAAGAAAGACTAAATGGACAAAAAAGATAATTAAATGCAATGACAATTTTCTAAGGATCTCTGGATGCATTATCTTTTACACCTCAGAGTATTATGATACACTTAACAAAACTTTTGTAAAATATTTAATACAAAGTTCTTGTATGTAAACCTCAGAATAGAAAAAAAATATTATTATTTATGAGGTATTATTAACATTATTAACATTAGCATTATTTAGGAATTCATCAGCCACTAACTCACTAAAAATATAGATTTTCACTCTATTGATTTATTCAATTCTTAAAATTACATACTTTTATGTTAATATTTCTTAAGCCATGTTAGTCAAGTAGATAACAATCTTTTATATTTGTAATTTAAAATATCACATGCTGGAAAAAAAAGTCTTCTTTTCACTAAAATAAATTAATTACAGATAAATGAGCTAAAAAAATCCATTTGTTGGGGCTTCCCTGGTGGTTCAAGGGGTTAAGACGCAGCACTATGAAGCTATCGGCAGCTACTGCAACCACTGCAGCACGAGTTCCATGCCCTGCCAGGGAACTCAACCACAAGAAGCAGTAGACATCTTCTGTCTCGACTGTTGCTGCAATCCTCAGCAGTATATTTCAGTAGATCTGCATGTTCTCCTCCCCATTCTGTCTCTGGTGAATCCTCTCACCCCTCTCACCCTCTGGTCTGTATCCAAGTTCACAAATTATATGTGGTTGTGTTATTAGAAAAAAAACAACAACAACAAACTATTCATATCAGAAAAATCCTGAGTGGTTGTTAAACAACAAATATTTATGAAACACGCTACATATCAAAATCAGAGTATCTTAAGTATAAAAAGTTGCATTTAAAACAAGACACTAGAGAGGTTCTTAAGTACTATTTCTAGAGTATTCACATTTCATGGTAAGAGAAAAACATCCTCAGTCTCACTTCAATTTCTGGTCTCATTTGAACAAACAGTGAACTTAAGAGTTATCCCTACATCCAGCTTTTCAATAAGTACTTCTTTGGTTATTATGACTATCAGTTCTAAATTTCCATCTGTTTCTTTACATCTTCATTTTGTAAAGACTCTGTGTTTCCTTTTGTTTTAAGAGTGTTTAGAATTGTGTTTTGGAACATTTAATGTCTTTGTCAGATATTTCTAACACCTGTTTCATTTCAGTGTTAGCATGCGCTGCTTATATTGTCCTATATAATGTGAGACTTTCCTGGATCTTCTTATGCTGATTATTTTGAATTATGTCCTAGAAATTTTCAATGATAAATTATGAGACTATGGGATGTTGGCATAAAGAATGGAATGTCGAGACCTCCCTGGTGGCCTGGAGATTAATTCTTCCAACATGATAGCCTGAGTTCAATCCCTGGCCAGGGAAATGATCCATGTGGCAAAGCAAACCTCTCCTGTTTTGCCCTCTGCTCCCTTTAGCAGTGTATTTCAGCAGATCTGCCTGCTCTGCTCCCCACTTTGTCTCTAGTAAATTGTGTCACCCTCCCCCCTTGCACCTCTAGCCTGTACCCCAGTTTTTATACACAAAAATATTTTTTTTAAAAAAATAAGAGGCCTCCCTATTGGTGTAGCAGGTTAAGAAACACTATGAAGCAAGCCACAGCCACTGAAGCATGAGTTCGATACTTGCCGACAGCCAAGAGAGTGACCCCAATGGTGTGGCAGACCTCGCTTGCTGTGCCCGCTGCTCCCCTCAGCAGTGTACTTCAGTCCATCTGCCTGTTCTGTTCCCCACTGTCTTTGGTGAATCCTCCCACCTCCCTGTACCTTTGGCATATACCCAGTTCTTGTATGTAAAAATAAATAAATCTTTTAAGAATAAATAAAAAATAAAATGTGGAATGTTTATATTTTAATTTCTAGTGGACATTCTCGCTATATTCAGGCATTAAGTTACACTGGCCTTCTATGGGCTGTAATTCTAATATGAGTTCAGTTTTCAAAGCCTTTCCAATGCTCTTTGAGTAAAATTTTTTAATAATAGTTTTAAAAAGATTAAAAATACTCAAATAATCAAAATGATCATCCTACCAAAGGCAATTTACAGATTCAATGCAATATCAATAAAAATCTCAATGACATTATTCAAAGAAATAAACCAAATACTGATGAAATTCATATGGATACACAAAATACCTTGAATAGCCAAAGCTCTCCTTACTAAAAAAGAAGGGGAATGTAAGTATCACACTCCCAGACTTCAAACTTTTTTATAAAGCAATAGTTATTAAAACAGCTTGGTACTGGAACAAAGACAGACACACAGATCATTGGAACCATATAGAAAGCCCAGAGGTAAAACCACATATTTATGGGTACCTGTTCTTTGACAAAGGAGCAAAGAATATACAATGGAACAAGGACAGCTTATTCAATAAATGGTGCTGGCAAAACTGGTCTCCCACACGCAAAAAGAAAAATTAAACTTGACCACTACCTCACACCTTGTACAAAAATCAACCCAAAATGGATAAAAGACCCAATGGAATGTAAGACCCAAAACCATGAAAGATATAGAAGAAAGAATAGGTAAAACACTATAGGTCATACATCTCAGTAAAGCCTTTAAAGATGCATCCCCCAAAGCAATAAAATTGAAAGAGAAGATAAACACCTGGGACTACATCAAATTAAAAAGCTTCTGTACAGCAAAAGTAACATTAACCAAAGCAAAGAGACACCCCACTGAGTGTGAAAAATTTTTGCTTTTTACACAATAGACAAGCGACTGATCACAAAGATATACAAAGAACTCACAAGACTCAAGAAAAACAAAGTAAAAAACCCAATCAAAAAATGGGCAGAAGAACTTAAAAGACACTTCTCCAAAGAGGACATGCAAATGGCCAACAGGCACATGAAAAAATGTTCAGCATTCCTCATAATCAGGGAAATGCAAATTAAAACCACAATGAGATATCACCTATACCCACAAGAATGGCACATAACAAAAAAACCAACATGTTAGCAGCGAGGATGTGGAGAAAAAGGAGCTCTACTACACTGCTGGTGGGAATGCAAGTTAATCCAACCATTATTGAAAGCTGTATAGAGCTTCAGTCTACTATAAATAGACTACCATATAACCCAGCAATCCCACTCCTAGGGATCTACCCAAAAAACACAAAAACACTAATTCAAAAGAATACCTGCACCCCTATGTTTATTGCAGCACCATTTATAATTGGTAAGACCTGGAAACAACACAAATGCCCCAAGACAGATGACTGGATCAAGAAGCGGTGGTATATTTACACAATGGAATACTATTAAGCAATCAAAAAAGATAAACTAGAGTCATTTGTAGAAACATGGATGGAGCTAGAAGAGATTATGCTCAGTGAAATAAGTCAGAAGGCAAGAGAAAAATATTGGATGGTTTCACTTTTAGGAGGAATGTAGAGGAAAAAATTGGGACTCAAGGAAAAGAGCAATTACAATAAAAAGCAAACAGACAAACAAACGAAAAAAAAAAAAAAAAACACAACAAGAATGAAGGGACAAAGATAAACCAAAGGAATCTTCTGGCCGCCGTGGAGGAGGGACCAGGATGAGAGTCAAGGAGCACAAGGGACTGAAGTGATGGTGCAGTGCACGGGTGAAATTGAGGTGACAGTGCACGGGTGAAATGGTGGTGGGGGTTCCTTGAGAACTACAATTGATGGCAGATATATTTAATAAATTTAAATTTAAAAAATAAAAATATATTTAGAACATTTGGATATAAAAATTAAGTTTTGAGAAATATAGTAAAAAATGTTCAAATATATTCAGAAAATTCAGACGGCAATATTAAAATTATAAAATTATATAATTTGTATTTTTATTAAATTGCATCACCGATTTAATATGCATTAGTAAATTTTAAAATATGAATATTAATTTCTAATGACATTTTTTAGACCTAGAATAAAAGTGGTATATTTGTGAAAATCCATTTTTTCAAATATAAACAATTTATTCACCCAAAAAGTAACATATTTATTTCCATAACTATGACTGTCAACCTGAATGTTTTTTAATGGTTAGTGAAATAATTAAACTATTCAGATATTTCAAGGAATACATTGGGGTTTTACAATTTTGAGGATAACTTTCAACTTTCAGTTAAATATTATTTCCCTCAACAAGAATTATATAAAACCGCTTAGAATAACTGAGCAAGAAATATGTAAAATCTACAAATGGAAAACTATGAAACTTTATGAATAAAAATTTTTAAAACTTAGCAATATACCATAGTCCTGTAAAATTCAATAATCTATTTAAGATTTAACTCCAAAGTAAAATCTAAAGGTAAAACAAGAAATTACTATTTCTTTGAAATTTGTTTAGTTTATTCTAAATCCTTGAAGAGTAAATATTTTAACTATGGAATTCTGAACATAAAGGATAATTTGTTCTACAAGATATTAAAAGTGTTTTAAATTCATATTAAGTAAAATAGAATAATAATTTCCAGAAACACTTAGAATTAAATATATGCTTACCCTTTGGACCAATCAAGTTATATTAAGAATTTAGCATATAATAAAAGCAAATTTTTAAATATATTATTAATAAAATACATTGTGCCTAACAGAGTTCAAAAAAGGGTATTAAGTGATGGGGAAAAATAGAATTGCAGTCTTTCAAGAGTAGATTATATTTTGATAGAGGAATACAGATCATGTCTGTAGTAAAAATGTTGAAAAGATGGTTACAAGCATGGCAAACCACACTGGAGCAAGGAAACTTAGCAACAATTTTAGGATACATTATAAATGAATAGTGACTAAGCAAAATAATTATAGCAATGTTTTGGGGATTTCAAAATTTATATAAAATTGAAATGCATGGCAACAGTAAGGTAAACAGTGAGAAGAAAATTAAGTTTATTATGAGTTAATGAATCAAAGTAATTGAAACCACAATCCCAGCAGATTTATTTTGTGTATATGAAATTGACAAGTTCATTTTAAAATTCATGTGAAATATAGAAGGCAAATAAGAGCCAAGGGAATTTTGAAAAATAACAAATGTAGGACTTACATTTCAAATAGTACCTCTTATTTTAATGTTATAGTGAGTCAGTGTCATATTAGTACAAAAAACCAAAGAAGTTCAGTCAAACAATAAAAAATTTCTAAGACACACACACACATAAAATAATCTGATTAATAAGATAAAACTGCTGTTTAGTAAGGAAAATATGGACTTTTTAATCACCTTGGGGCAAATAGGTGACATGGAGAAAAAAGAACTAAATCTAATGCTGAAAATTATGTATGTAGTTGTTGATTGAAATATGAAAATAAACTATCAAGTTTACTAAAAAAATTAATTTATTTCTAAAATGGAATACTAAGTCTTGAATGTGAATGAATGTGAACTCTATATACCCACAGGATGCCTCTTAAAACATGACACATAAAATACCAAGTTACAGAAGAATACAGATGGGACAGGGTTTTTCTAGTTAATAAATTTGAAAGCATTCAAGATAGGATTCATGTGTACTACAAATATAGAGAAATTCATGTAGGTTTGATTATGTTGAGTGATTTTTTAAATTTATGAAGAGTACTTGCTGAAACACAGCTTAGATTTTATAAAATGACATGTTTTATGGTATTTTTCTATTTTCAACTTCCCATTATTTTTAAGAGACTAATTTGTTCTATTTTATCCTACAGAGTTTTGAAAAACTTTAAAATTCATCTTATTTAATAATTATAATTTCTGCATGACTTCAGGCATTTATCTGCCTTTTTATTTTTAGGTAGAGAAAATTTTATTTTAAATATTCTTTAACCATTTATTTTCATTATTTTATTGATTTATACATTCGTTCGTTTATATTGATTTATTTATGGATATCCTTATTTATATTTTCACAATATAGTGCTTCTTCCCTCAGGTGAGGTCACCATAGTTTTTCCACCACCAGAGTGTCCAGAGTCCTCCACCACACTCTCCTCCTGCCTCTCATTCTCTAGTTACTCCCTATCCCTCCTATCTTGAGTATCTCAGAGGTGCTTTAAGGGTCAGTCTTAGACAGTGTTTGTATGATCCTGATTGGTTTCTTTTGATTCCACATATCAGTTTTTAAAAAAAAATGACAACATCGGGCCTCCCTGGTGGCACAGTGGTTTGAGCAGCTCACTATGAAGCAGACCTCAGCCACTGCAGCACAAGTTCGATCCCTGCCCCCAGCCAGAGGGGTGACCCACATGACATAGCAGACCTCTTCTGCCTTGCCCGCTGCTCCCCTCAGCAGTGTGTTTCAGTCAGTCTCCCTGTTCTGCTCCCCACTCTGTCTCTGGTGGAATCCTCTTACCTCCCTGGACTCTGGCCTGTACCCCAATTCTTGTATGCATAAATAAATCTTTAAAAATTACAATATCCAGCAAAGCTTTATATCAAATTTAGCATACAATTCAACACACCAAGCTACCATTTAAAAGGAAACAAATGTTTACTGAATACCTAAAATGTTCTGTTACTATCTCAATAAATCTTGACAACAATCAAATGAGGTACATGTCAATATACCACTACAAAAATAAAGAACTAAAGTACTGGAATGGCTATAACTTGCCAAAAAGAATTTTTCCCCAAAGAAAGAGACATATTTTATCTCTAGGCTGGTTTGTATAACCGCAAAATGCATGTTCTTTTTATATCTTACTGGCTCCTCAAAGCATATGGCTTCTTGATTGCTAAATATTAGGCATTCATTAAAGGAGGTGCTTTGTAAAATAAAAGTTAATGATTTGTTTTCTTGTAAACAGATAATCTCTAAATCAATTTAAGACTACTTTAAAATAGTTCTTTGTGTGAGTACAAAAGCATCTAAAATTGCAACATATAATACTTTTCTATCCTCAAAGGTAACACTTTAAAGGAGTTTGTATTTTTTTTTTTACTTGCAGTTTTGTTATTCCTTGCAGCCGCAATGCTTAACTTTGAACATTTTCACTCTGAAAGTCATTTCCTCACAGACTATAAATCAGTAGTACTGGAGAGTAATTCTTTCTTACTTATGCAACATCACGCTCCATGCTGAGTTCTGACTACTCTTTTGGTTCCATAATGCTACATACTGAATCCTTAGTTTAGTTTCCTTGGAAGTTACACCTTTCATGTCAGATGCTGTAATTGACCCAAGTATATAAAAAGAATGTTTTTAACCATTTGCATATTAGTCAATTAAGTCCCCCCCCATACCTCCTTTCTACTGACCTTCCTTCTACTGTTAGAGTGATAAAGAGAAAGATCAAAATCATTATTTTGACTTGCTTTTCAACTTTGTATTCTAATTCTTGTAAGGCTGACATCTACAAGTTTCCTGGAAAGACTTTTAACTTAAGAATCGAAGTTATATCATCATAAAGCCCTTGAAAAGAAGTGGAGAAAGAAACATAAAAGAGTTCACTCAAATTATTACCTAATATTCTACATATGCTTAGAGGATAGTGAGAAGAAAATGAATTTGGTTACCAAGATATCACATTGGTGGCACATTTCACTATACATACTTTTGTTCCTAGTACACCATTATTTGATAAATTATCATTTTATTTCTTTTCATGGATCATCTATTTGAGATATGAGTGAACATTCCACTAATAAACACTGAGTTCAAGCTGAACTTTTTCAAGTGTACTTTTATAAAACAACAATGGATACTAGTAGTTTTATAATACTATTAAATCACAATACATTCCTTAACATTTCCCTATGCATATAAAATACAAAATCAGAAGTGTTTTAAGTTGTTGTGTACAGTTAAAGAAGTATTTTTTTAATCTCTTCAAATATTTACAGCATCCCTGCAATTAGATACCACATGAATGAACATTTATCATTTATTTAGTTTAATCTCCCTGGAGTTATCTTAATGTTATATGAAAGGTAAAAATTTTTCCTATGTGTCAATGAGGTGTTTTCAGTACCATTCTCACACATGAAAAAGCTGGTCATATATTTTAGTAGTTTTGCATTTCTGCTGTTATATAGACTGTGTGTGATAAAGCATAATAAATCACCACAAATATTTCAGGATTATAACTGTAATGATTCAATATATAAACCATTATGGGTAGTTAGTTGCTGAATATATTGAGTTCCTGTTGAAAAAACAGAAGGCTGCTTTCAATGTTGAAGACAGACAATAATGACACAAAAGATCCAGAAATAAATTATTCTTTTCTGCTAACAGTTTGAAAATTCCTAAAACCTAGATTTCAAAGAATGAGTTCAGAAAATTAATAGACTTTACTGAAAATTTATAAAGACTGAGTGTAGCCAAATTGTCTTGCAAAATAAGTCAAGTGACATATAATATGTTAATTATATCTTAATAAAAGTATAAATAATCAATTAGCCATAGAACTTTTCTTTAATCCATGAATGCATATTAACTTTACTAAGTAATCCAAGGTATTCCACTTGGTACAGAAGTATTTATAGGCTAGAAAGTAAATTCAAAACAGGGGTGTGTGCTACACATAGTTGAAAGTCCTCTTTCAAGGGATTTTTCTCCTATTATTATTTTCAAAAATTATTTATAAAAAGAGAACTTAAAATGTAATACCCTATTGCATTTTAAACACATACTCTGTTAGCCTTGATCAAACAGATGATCTCCTCAACTCCACACGAACCCCAAAGCTTTGCACATTTTCTTAAGTATGTCTAGAACACTTTTATGTCCTGTCCTTAAACATGATTCTGAAAGTCTTGAAATTAAGTCACCCAATCAGAATTTCATTGCATATGCAATAGTACACAAAATCCAATGCCCAGATAGAAATCTTAGGCATATGTGAAGACTGGAAGCTCTAGAAATATTCACCTATTAGAATCCTAGCCATAAATTGAAGCACAAGGTTGATTATCTCTTTTGCCTCATTCTCTCTGTTCTAGCTCTCTTCATCCAGGATTTTATTTTGAACCTCCAGAGCCTTAATTTTTACTTCCATGTTGAAATATCTAACTACAATTCACCTTTTTCATGATTCTTTGTCTATAATAATAGACCATGTTAATGTATTTCTTCTTACCTCTCTGTCAACTGAATCCTTTGTAAGATTTATGCTATACAAAATAAAAGTTAGTACTTGTTTACAGATCATTTTAATTTCCATAGTTTAATAATCATTAGTTTGTTCTCTACAGTGGGAATCTCAGTTTCTTAAAAGGAGATTTCATGGCATAATTCTTACATAGAGTCTATGATGGATCTATCCAATGTGCATCCAGCTAATCTCAATGACAACAAATTGTTCAATAGGCATTCACTATTTAAAACATTTAGAGAAAATAGTTTATTACAAATACACTTTAATAAAACTACTTATATTTTATATTTAATAAACTAATTTCCATTATTTTTAATATTTCATAATAGCACAATAGTGTTAATATAAAATGGTCTTAATGATTTACATGTGTAATTATTCAATCTTATATGCCAAATATTTTAGCCTTTGCTTGATACACATATTTAAGGGTACTTAAATAAAGGGCAAAGCATCAATTAGCAGAGGGTTGCACAGCTTGTAAAATAGTTTTTGAAAGCTACTGGGAGCTCCAACCTCCATAAAGAAAGCCAATTCAATGTTAATGAAGCCATTCCTAAGAAAGCCCTAGGGAATGTAAGAGAGAAAGAAACATGGGGGGAGGGGAAGATATGAGTTGCCAAATTCAAATTAGTAACTTAATCACTTAGGTAGCAACTAATCCTTTATTAGACCAGAATACTTTGGGGTGGGACTAAGCTTATGAACAAAAAGCTTTCTGCAATCTATTTTCTTTCTCCTTAGAAGAAAAGACAACCAAAGGAAAAGCTTAACAGGAATTCACCTAAGATACTTTATCATCCTGCATGCTGTGTTTAATAGAAAACACTGTCTATTAAAGCTGTAGGCAGTATCAATAGAATATACATTGATGTCAAGCCTTGATGCCCAAAGGAAACAGCTGAGGCAGATTCAGAGGCAGCTAACCAGAATTATGCCATAGATCTGAGTCCAAAGAGGTGATGACTGCTACTTTAAAAGCCAGAGGTGATTTTGGTAGTGTTGTTCAAACGTTATATGTGATTTTGAAAGGAGAAGAGTATAGTGCCAGTCTTCAGACCATGGAGAAAAGCAATAGATTAAAACAGTGAAAAGAATGACAATAAATATCTCCATTACAAATAGCTAAAAAAAAAAAAAAAAAAAAAAACAAACCCACTAATATGGGCTTGTGCTTAATATTTCTACTGCCTTGCTTTAAAAACAATAGTTGCTATTTGCTTTCTCAGGGCAAAGGTTTTTAGGTCCTTGTTCTCTGGAGCACGGTTGGACCATATAAGGAGGAAGTAATATGCTGATATAGTTCCAGGCTACCACTTTAATCCACCACAATTCAATGAAAATTATTTCAACTCTATTAGTTTTACCTACTAGGCATTTAGCCACTTCACTTAAAGACAATGTTTTGAGGCTTCAAATACTTGGAAGTAAATTGATATATACAGCTATTAATAACATTTATTGAGCAAGCTCTGTGTATTACAGGTTAAAGGTTTTCTATGCATTGTGTTTTAATATGTTGAGCAAATCTAAATATGACTATTGTTATTTAACAAATCAATATACTGAAAGCAAGATTATATAACTTAGACAAGGTCATAAGGTGAGTAAGGTGGTATAATTTACTTAAGTTGATATTTTAGCAAGTTATTTATTCTACTTATAAAAAATGTAGTTTTACTTTGAGACCATTATAATAATCTACTACAGATTGAGTTGTGAACAACATAATTATCTATATTATATAAAATAGATTTATTTCTCATAGGTCTGAAGACTGGAAGACGGAGATGAAGATGCCAATGTGTCCAGATTCTGCTGAGATCCAATCTGGGTTGCAAAATATGTTCGCGCCATCTTCACATAGCAGAAAAAGGACTAGATCTCTTGGGGGTCTCATTTACATGTAAACAAACTCAATTCATTCAGATTCCATCCTCATGAAGTAATAACCATCTCAAATCCCAATCTTCCAATTCTAGTTGAGGCCAGAATATTAAAGTATGTGTTTTAGGGTAACATGTATTGTATGTTCATATCAAATACAAAATCAACTGTGATGCCATTTCTTATCAACTTTTTTTAAAAATGTGTGTGGCAACATCATTCCTTAATAGCTATACCTTTGTATCACAAACACTAAATCATTGGGTTCATTGGTATCACTTCTAATGTCCTATTTCATCTCATTTTTTTAAGATTTATTTTATAAGCAGAAATATGGAGGGTGAGAGGATTCTTCAGAGACAGAATGGTGAGCAGAATAGGCAGATCTACTGAAATACATTGCTGAGGGGAACAGCAGGTGAGACAGGAGAGATCTACTGCACCAAGTGGGTCAGTTCCCTGGCTGGGGATCAGACTCTGACTGCAGAGGCTACTGATTGCTTGATAGTGCTGAGGCTTAACCCCTTATGCCACCAGAGAGGCCTAGTCCTGCTTTATCTTAGTTACTAACTTCCATGAGATTATTGCACACTTGCTGGCCTATCATCCTTATCAGGCATATCAATAATTAAAATGTATACATCGCTGCTGCAACTAACCCTGCTGCATATGATACAGTTAAATAGTTACAATAAGAAACTGCTAAAATACAGAAAATTTCAACTTGACATTAATTCTCCATATATATAAATATATATATAAAGGAGAGCAATTGATTTAATACATTCTTTGTTAATTTTATTTTTTTAAAGATTTATTTACTTATACATAAAAGAACTGGGGTACAGGCTAGAGTTCTGGAGGGTGAGAGGATTTGCCAGAGACAGAGTGGGGAACAAAACAGGCAGACTGACTGAAACACACTACTGAGAGGACAGTGGGTAAAACAGGAAAGGTCTGCTACACCATGTGGGTCATTTACCTGGCAGGGCATCAAACTCATGTTGCAGTGGCTGTGGATGCTTCACAGTGTGCTGCTTAACCCCTTGTGCCACCAGGGAGGCTCTCCTTTGTTAAATTTTTCCCCAAATTTATTTATTTATTTACGCATACAAGAGCTGGTGAGAGGAGTCACCAAAGACAGAGTGGGGAGCAGAACAGGCATAACTACTGATATCCATTGCTGAGGGGAGCATCAGGGAAGGCAGGAGAGATTGTTGCGCCGTGTGGGTCTCCTCCCTGGCTGTGAATCGAGCACTCGTTCTGCTGGGCAGCGGATGCTTCACAGTGTGGCACTCAACCCACTGCGCCACTAGGAAGGCCCAACTTTGTTAATTTTTAAATAACACTTGACAACAAAACAATTCAAAAGTTGGTTCTATTTTTATTTTATTTTGACAGTTGATCTTAATGTCTGACACAGATGGCAAAAGATATATGAGTGGGCGTTTTCTCATTTTTTTTATACTGTAATGACTGCATCATAACATTATGTAAGTTTCAGGTGTGCTTCATTAAAAATCAACATCTGTACATGCTTGCCAACTTGTCATATTTGAATTAAGAGTTTGTTGGTTGAAAAGTTTTCTTCATATAATCTTAGCACATATGCAATCCCTTTCAAGGTCTCTAGTTTTAACTCAGTTGCAGGTGATTTTCCACTTTTCTGAAGTGTTTACAAATACACACACGTACACCCTGAAACCATATCTAAATATAAAACTTGAGGATGGAATATATTTCACACATTTTTAAGTTCAATAATTCTTAACATGCCTTCCAAAGTTGTGAAGAACTATATTGCTTGTTGACTTGGTACATATACATACCAGGTAAGTGGAGAAAATGACTTAAAACAGATTACTAACCTCCAAAATAATTAGATCTAATATTATCTTAATTTTTTTCTCTGAGTTGCCAACTGAACAATTAGGCATTCTTTAAAAATGACCTACATAGGAGTCAATGAATTTGAAACACCTTAGGAGTTCCCCTTTTAAATCTTTTTAGTGAACCTCTTTAGCCTCTTTCATCAGTAATTCCCCATCTATTTTTTTCTAAATGGAATGTTGCTCTCTACCATTTTGTATTCTTTTATCCTTTGTAGCTCATACTACAGAACTACATTATAAGGCTATAATAAACAAAACAGTATAACACTTGAACAAATTTGGACACATAGACCAATATAATAGAATTGAGATCCCAGAAATAAGTTGACAATGATGTATAGATAGCTAACCTATGACAAAGAAGCTGAAATCATTGGAGAAAGGAAAGCTTCTCCAGTAAATGGTATTGGGACTACTGAATAGTCACATGCAAAAGAATAAAATAGAACACTATCTCACACTACACACAAAATTAACTCAAAATGGGTGAAAGACTTAGGTGTAAGACCTGAAACCATAAAATTCATAGAAGAAAATATAGCCAAAACACTCCACAGTTTCATAGATTACTTTGTGGATTTGTCTCCAACAGTGAGGCAAGCAAAAGATAATACAAATAACTGCAGCTGTCTCAAACTAAAAGGTTCTGAATACTCAAAGAAATTAGAATTAAAACAAAATAAACTGTTATTGAATGGGAGAAAATATTTTTATACTATATATCTGACAATGGGTCTAAGATACAAGGAACTCATACAACTCGACAGAAAGAAAATAAATAACCCAATCAAAGTATGTTCAAAAGAGCTAAATAGGTACTTCTCCAAAGCAGACAGAAATAACCAACGAGCACCTGAACAAATGCTTCCAAGGAAATTTTATCCACTAACCTTTGTGTTTATAATTCTAATTTCTTCTCCTAGCACTCTTAGCCAATTACTCAACTCCAATCAAACTGGCCATCTTTCCATTTCTTGTAGCTATCTATAGTGTCCTAAAAATGCCTAACAAATTACAACTCACGTTTAGCAACTTACAATATCCATTTATTGACTCACTATTTTATGATTCCCTGTTTAAGATGTGAAGATATTGCTGGGCTATACTCTCACTTAAATGCTTTCCCTGTTGACTGATGATTGGGTCACTAACAATTCATAGAAGCTATTCTCATTTTTTTAATGTGTCTCCTTCCATCTACAGAGGTTAACAATGCTTCACTAAACTCTTATTTTGATTCACTCTCCTGCTTCTTTCATCTTTACCCCTAGATCTAGATTGAAAGGTTCATATGATTAGGCAAGGCTCACAGAGACTTCTGTATTTTTTTTACCATACTGTTTTATCTTATTGATACCCTTCCTTCCCCACCCTCTCCTCCCCAGTTATTTATATGAACAGAATCTCTGTTTAATTTTTACCTCCTCAGAAGAGTTTCTTGAACATTCATCACAAAATCTATCCCTTCCTGGTAAATTTTAAAGAAATTACTTACTTTATATTAATCATAGAATTATATTAAAATTATCACATATATTTATGCTTTTGTCCACATGTTTATTAATTTAAATTCATTGTAAACAAAGGAGAATTGCTGCCAAATCTCAATGCATATTTATCCCTTAATATAGAATAACAGACATTCAATAAATTCACATTGACCAAATATATAATCCCCAAATTCAACATTTATAAAGCAAAATTCTCCCTATGTAAGCTAATGTTTTCAATTAGTGTTTGAACAGATATACCTATGTATTCTCCACCAACCTCATCCTTTTAGTCTGCATAGGACTTACTACATATAATTCCAATCCCTGTAGTTCTATCAACATTGCCAACTTTAGTTAATGGCACAAGAAAGCTCCATGATACTTCCTCAGGAAGAATGGGAGAAAAGCAAAAAGTAACCTACAACCAACTAAGAAGTTATGTAATCTCTTAACACAAAGTTTCTCTTTCCAAAAGTGTACATTTTGTAATGGCATTTCTAATAAAACTTGTATCTAGGTTTTTCTAATTTGGTAAATATTATAAAATATTGACCACAGACAATTAAGTTATTGCCTCTTGCATTATTTCCAAATGTTTACATGAATATGACTAATGAGATAGGAGTCCCATAGAAATTGAAGATTGACTATATATGTGGTTAATATAAAAAAATTTTCTCTAGTTCAGCTTAAAAAGTGGATTTAATAATTTTATATATGTTTTAGATCTCTAGAATTCTAATCCAACTATAGTTTCCAAAAATGGAAAAGGAAACTAACAAAGATGCAGATATTGAAAACAGGGAAGGGAAATTAGAAATGAAATTATAAAACACACTTCTTTAAATATTCAAAGAATAAAAACTTTTACAAGTTAAAAGTAATTCTTATAATATGATCAAAGATACACCATCAACTTATATTACTTTTAGTTTGCAAAATAATATAAACTACATCTGTACATAGAAATAATATATTTATAATAGTTGTGTGTTTTTTCCTGAGTCAGAATAAATTTTCATATACATAATATTTTTTCTAATTCTTAATGTAAAAATTAAATCCTAAATTTATCCCAAATTTAGTAGTTAGCTTGTCTGTTTAAATACCTAATATCAGTCTTAGAAGTTATTAATTAGTTGAAATTCTACTACTGAATGGTTCATTTCCCTCTTTTATTCCTGATACTCTTCATTTAACCTAGTTCTTTGCACTTCAGTTGTTCATATTAATTTCACATTACTGTTACTGAATGTACTTTATAAGTCTATAGTTTATTGACCATGCACAAGTGCTGGAAGACACCAATAGTATCTTTCAAAAGCAAAGAGCATTATATAATGGCATGCACCAGAGCACATAATTCAGCTTTTATCGTTCCTATTGAATATAAGTTTGTGCTTGAATTTTTTTCTGCATAATCTGAAGAAATAATTTCCCATTGCTAATCTTTATAAATAGTCATGCATCAGTGCTTGCTTCTCTATTATAGGGTAAATGTATCTAGTGACTTTTTTTTTTTTTTACTATTTGTAGGAAGGCATAACAATCATAGTTATAATCTTAAACTTAAATCTCATTATTATTTTCCACTCTATTGTAGGATACATCTCCCTCCTTCTGTACCCACACCTCCTATTTTGTTAAAAAGAAGTTAGGCCCACAGTTTAGATGGGTTACACCATGAAAGTAACACTTACTGATAATCATATGATAAGGATCTGATAAAGAATATCATCATCTAGCATAGTTAGAACTGTTTTACAAAACTTTTATGATATTCTAAGTCTGTTTATAAGCAAATATATTAAGCAATAATTAAAAACTGAAATGGTGATCATCAGTTACCCTAAAATTATACAAAAATGTGAGAAATTAGGATATTCACTTTTGTTGAGTGGGCAGACCCTAATTCCTTTGTTCTACAATGAAGGTGTATGTTTTCAGTAAAGAATACAGGTAATTTGACATATTAATATTTTCCATTTCTTCTGTAGTATGCTTTTTAAAAAAAATTAAAGATCCCTATTACTTTTTTTAAGATTTATTTATTTATGCATACAAGAGCTGGGATGCAGGCCAGAGGTACGGGGCAGTGGGGTGGGTGAGCGGATTCACCACCAGAGACAGAGTGGGGAGCAAAACAGGCAGATTAACTACAACACACTGCTGAGGCGAGCAGTGGCGAGACAGGAGACATAAGTTGTGTCACGTGGTTCAGCTCTGTGGCTGAGTATCTAACTGGAACTCAGGCTGCAGTAGCTGTCAATAACTTCATAGTACTGCTACTTAACCCCTTGTGCCTCTAGGGAGGTCCAAGATCCCCATTCTAAGGAGTCTTATGTCTTCAAATTCTTGAAATAATATCCAATGAGACAGAAGTTTACTCATTTGGGTTTTAGAACTGTGTATCTTAGAATCTTCTATTAATTTTAGATCAACTCTTGGAGTGTGACTATTAATCTTCAGAGAGCGAAGGGTACAGGGATTGATCCAAATTACCCCACCTGCTGAGGATGGGAAATCACAGAGGCGTTTGCCAGAAGGGCAGGAGACAGTATCAGTGGCTAAGTGCTGGGGCATGTGTTTCTATTACTTGATCATGAGGATAAAATATGTGGCCAAAAAGGTTTATGTGTCTAATGATTCTGTTATTGGATATCTGGACAAGATTTTTTTCATACAAATGAGAAATGTTCTTAAGTAAATTAAAAACTTAAAAGAAACTCTACCTAGTGTTTTAATTTTTTTCTAATAAATATTTTCATGTTTGTAAAAGTCCATGCAATAAATGAGAACTCTATAATATAGATCTATATTGAAATTCAGTTATTAACATTATCATGCATAATCTTTGCTAAATTATTTTATATAGTGAAAATGAAGACAGTAATAGCACTGGATATATCAAAATATATTAACCTGACTTAGTTACGTTAGGAGAGGCTTAAACATATAGCATAAAAGGGAGAATATTAAACTACAACATCTATGAAAATCTCAGGATTAAATTGAAAACGCTTTATTTTTCCTTTTAGGGCAACCCTGGTGGCATAGGGATTAAGTCTCAGCGCTATCACCCCTGCTGCCAAGCGGGAGCTGACCCACATATGGTATAACAGACCTCTCCTATCTCGCCTGCTGCTTCCCTTAATTGTGTATTTCAGTAGATCTGCCAGCTCTGTTCCCTCACTCTGTCTCTGGTGAATCCTCTCAAAACCACCACCTCTGGCATACAGCTTTTCTATGCATAAGAAATAATTAATAAATCTTTTAAAAATGTATTTTCTTCTTTAATATGGAGCAATAAGTAGGACTAGCAGAACACTTATCAGGAAGGGGGCGACTAGTGAGAGTGAGCAGAAAACATGATTGGGTATGTTAAAAAGTCAGTCAGTTCTTAGAATGAGTTGCTGAGGGTGCCAGGAGAGTGCTTTATTCCTAGGTCTTTATTAAAACTTAGGGGTAAGTTTTTGTGGGGAGGAAAGAAATCTGACTACTAAGGTCTGCTCAAGGCTAGTAGAGGGTCATTTATTGGCAACTGTAAGCACTTAGTCAGGAAACTGGAAAGACTAGATGAGATATTTTACATATAAACTTGGTTGACTAATGATATCTTTCAAATATCATGGTAATATCATTCTCTCAATTTTTTGAGTAAACATTTCAAAATAGGCTTACAAGACTATGTTGTTTATGTTTGCTTTGGTTTTGTTATATACATAATCAAAGTTTCTCTTCTTCTGGCACAAAGATAGTGACTCAGTTGAACTGTCTATCATCTAAAAGGCAAAAGAAGGAGTAAATTTTACATGTTTTCTGAAAGGTAATTATTAGGTCCATAAAAATAGCACCATGTTTTAGGACAACATATGAAGCATGATTCAAGTGTTGTCTTCAAAACATGTTTTTCTCAACTGATAGGTATAAAATATCTTCATTTTAAAATAAAGCTATCATAACAACTTCCTCATTTAGTGAAAAGATTGACATATCATTTTCTGTATAAATGTTATCCTTCTATACCTCCATTCTGTATCCATGGTACCTTAATTGTATCCTAAGTTGAATATCCTCTGAATATGTTATTATACCCTTCTAAATGAAACATTATAGATGCAAGAATACATTATTTATTTAAAATTTTCAGGAACATTATTGAAAGGAGAAACAAATATATGTTCCAAATATAGAAGAGGAAGTATAGCAGTAAAAAAATAACCCAATTTGAAAATTTTAAAGTTAGAATATGCTTGTTCTTAAACAGGCAAAATGCAGGTCTGAAATAATACATAAGCATAATATGGAAAATCACATGAAAAGGAAATGTTCTTCAAATAAGTGTAATCATTTCAGCACTAACACTTCAAAACATATTTGGTATAAATTTAAGTGAGTGTCTCTAAAAAATAGCTTTCGAACTACTATGTAAAATGTCACCTCTAAAATGTTTCATCTAAAGATTATTAAGATGAAATTAAATAATGGTGAATCACTTGAGCTGCTAAGTTGAAAATTTAACTGTTTCCTATTCTATCAGACCTAAGACAAACTTTTAGCAAAGCGATTTTGGATGTTGACATATTATCCAAAATAAGTGAGGAGAAAATGTCATCATAGGATCATTAGGAAAACACCAAGAATGAGAACACAAACACACCATAAAACATTCTACTAATAGTGTAACAGGTGGTCCACAGGAAAAGGGGGCATTCCAGGATCCCTTCCCCACCCTAAGTAGGGTGGAGCTGAGCAGGGATAAGAAGATGCTAGAGAGGAAACTGAAGGATGGAAGACAGAAGCAGGATGGAGAGCAGCAAGGAGACCTGGAGGAGGCACATGGAGCAGAGAGACATGTGAAGAAACTATACTTGCTTCTTGGTCCTGGCTGGTTGGAACAGATGTGGGTGAAAGACCTCTAGGGAGGCTAACAATAGCAGCTTTTATCCTGATTTTGATTTTGCTCTTTTCCTCCCAGATTTATCTGACTTTTTTTGACACTTTTCTATGCGTCTCCACCAAAAGGTACTTTAGACTTGTGGCAGGCTTTTGGGCCTTGCTTTGGGCCAATCCTGTTTGCCTGTACTTTTACCCTTAAGGGGACAGGTAACTTTGGATACTTAATTTAGTAACTATATTCTTTGTCTTTTCTGCATTGTTCCCTAATTGTATTAAAGTTTGTTTCCACTAACGGTCTTATGTTTGTCTTGATGTGATGGGTGGCAGAACCCATTTAAAGTGGGCAGGTATGGGGGTTCTGAGGTGCCCCTCTCCTTGTTCTAGAACAATAGGAAATGAAGTCTTACAGTATATAATTTATGGAAAACTTTGCTTTGATTTGGTAAAAGTCAAATATTCCCTGAAGATATTTTTATTTAAGTACTATTACTTAAAAATCTAATTTTCAGGCTATAGCATATCAATGTTGCAAATTTCTCCTTTTAATAGTATATTATCACACAATTTTTTTAAGATTTATTTATTTTTGCATACAAGAGCTGGGGTGCAAAGCAGAGTGCAGTGGGATGAGAGGATTCATCGGAGACAGAACTGGGAGCAGAACAGGCAGATTTACTGAAATACACTGCTGAGGGGAGCAGCAGGTGATACAGGAGTAGTCTGCTGAGCCACGTGGGTCAGCTCCCTGGCCAGAGATATAACTCATGCTGCAGTGGGTGCTGCAGTAGCTGCAGATAGCTTCATAGTGCTGCAACTTAATCCCTTGAGCCTCTGGGGAGGCTCACAACTTTTTTGTTTTTCAGTTTGTAATGAATAGGTTCAGGCATAAAAGAATGAAACACAAGTTAAAGGTTGGGTCTGGTGCATATGTTTAGCTGCGTGATGGACTGGACAAAGCTGCTTTAGGTTACTCATAACACCAAGTCAATGGCATTAAAACAGACATGGTGTCAGCAAGTCCTCAAGGGCTATAGGTTTTTCTTATTCTCTCACTTCCTACCCTGTGGATTTCAGGCCCCAATATCATACATGAAACCAATAGCCTTACAGAGGCTAATTGATTAACCATCACCACAATTTCATATTGTCAAATTCTAACCAATCAGTGCATGTGGATTTGTACATACCTACAATTGATTTTACTTCTCTCAATGATACATTGATCATAAATTATTAAGAAGTAGAAATACCATATATCCAATTACTATGATATCTGTCACTTACTTTTAAATATAAACTTGAATGCTACTTATGCCTTAATTTAAGCTATACTATGGGATGGCTATTTGTCCTAATAATTTATCCCATAATAATAATTAGTGTCTATTCTAAAAGTGGTCATTTAGCATTAATTCAGTAAAACTATACTCCAGAAGTGAGAATAAACAAAATTTATTCACTTCCTTCAGTTTTAAGAAATACACAATTGCATTTACAGTAGAATTTGTCTCACACTGGTGAAATTTTGTGGCTTATTACTTCACAAAATGGGTAATAGGAACATATTCTTGGGGTGGAATTAACTATATGTAAGATATTTGCCATGGTCAAAATCTTTGAAATACTCCCTTTTATTGATAAATAGGGTGTAAAACTCTACAGTATTCCAATGTTCCCCTTTTAGAATGTGCCTGAGACTGATATTGTGTTTAGATAAAATGATAAAATTTCAAAAGATTTCTCTTTTTTTTCTGATATGGAACATAAAGCTGAATGAATCCTTCCTTTCTATCAATGGTTCTTAACCTTGGGTAATTTTGCCTCCCAGGGGACATTGGAGGCAATAGCTCCAGTATCTGGAGATTTGGAGTTTTCAAGCCTGGGGACAATGAAAAGACAAGTGACACTGGCATTTAGTTGTAGAGATCAAGGACAGGATTGTGCTAAGTATCCTACAATGCAGCTCAATCTCCCACAATCAAGGCTTATTTATCTCAAACATTTTAATGAAATGTATAATGAGAACATACACAAGGACATAGATAAGGGACCTTTGTCTAATTTAACTGTGGAATCCAAGATCTGTCTTTTTCAAGGCTGTTAAAAAAACATTTTTCAATATTATTTTACACCAGCAGAATTCCTTTAATTAACTAATATTTCAATATAACTGCTGTTGATTAGACTGTTTAAGAATTGAAATTCCTAATACCATAGTTTACTATAAATGTGTTTGAATGAATGTAATGGAAATTTAGAGAATAACCAATAAGTTTTATATTTAATGAAAAACTAGTGAATAACCATTAAAAGTATTTATTATGTATCTAATATAGTTCAATAACCCTCCTGGGTAGGTATATAGTAATGGCTAAGAAAAGGCCTTGCCTTCAAAGGGCAAGAAAAAAATGACAGATATTGTTCTGTTTAAATAATGTATGTATGTGAGTGACTCTATTAAGATATCTCATTGCGGGTTTTTCTTACAATTGTTATTCTCTCTGCAGTTTGTAAGGTTGAGTCAGCAACATGGAGTGAGTAGTAGTTTTGTACAAAAAAAGTTAGGCCTCAGTCAGGTTGGCCTACAGAATCTCAGTGTGCAAACTGATAATCAGAGAGCAAATTTTGTTCCTTCACAAACAAAGCTGTCCACAAGATTTATATAGAAAGGAAGGACAATTAGACACAAAGTTTCTGAGAGCACAGTAGAGTTTCAAAAATGATGATGTAGATAAGGGGACACAGATACACAGCAGGAGTCCTGTCTCTTAAAAGAAAGGGTAAGCACCAGGGCCTTCCTGGTGGTGCAGAAGGTTGAGCGCCACACGGTGAAGCATTAGCTGCACAGCAGCGTTAAGTTCGATCCCCAGCCAGGGAGGGGACCCACATGGTGCAGCAGAACTCTCCTGCCTCACCTGCTGCTCCTCTCAGCAGTGTGTTTCAGTAGATCTGCCTGTTCTGCTCCCCAATCTGTCTCTGGTAAATCCTCTTACCTCCTGCGACTCTGGCCTATATCCCAGCTCTTGTATGCATAAATAAATAACTCTTTAAAAAAGTGGGTAAGCACCAACACATCCACATTGTTTAGTTAAGAGCTGGGAACAGCCAGTCAGAAATTTATCTGTATCAAAAATGATGGTGGATCCAGAATAGCAACACCAGAGACCTCTGTCAATCATGCATCTCACAATCGGCTAAAGAACACATTTTCATTTGCACTCCACAAGTCAAATTGCATGACATTTCAACTAAAAATATTTAAATTCCATAAGATTTAGGATAAATATAAAACCCTCCAGAAGACTTTCAAGACTCTTTAGGATCGAGCTCTGTTTTCTTATTTATCATTGTCCTCATATATTTTCAGTCCCTATCTTATCAAAGTACATATTTTTTATCCCCAAATTCCACAACCCCTATAGCCTCTACCTTTCCATTTGTGCCATTACCTGTAATTGAAAAAATCTGCTTCATTTTTACTAGAACAATTAAAAGTTATTCAGGACTCATTAATTAGTTTTACTTTCTGGAATTTACTCTCACCAAAACTGAACTACATTTCCTTCAATTTCATGTGCTCTGTCATATCACCTGCCATGGTCTATTATAATTGCCTATTTTTTTCCTTCTTTATTTGACTAAGAATTTGGTCAATGGTGAATTCCTAGAAACTCACATAGCGCCTTACGTATTTAGTAAATATACATTAAATAAATGAATACATTAACATGGGCAAGAATGCAATTGCTTTTCTCTCTGCAATTTGTAAGGTTGAGTCAGCATCACAGAGTGGGTAGTAGTCATGATTAATTAATTAGTCAACTGATTAATTACTATGCAGCTCAGTTATGTCATTATGCCTCTAGCAGTCAATCGTGGATTATTTTCAATTGTCCTCATTGGAGATCCAGAAAATACTGGACATTAGCTATGATGAAATCTCACCATCATGAAAGTGAAACAGCTATAAATGACTACTCTGTCCTAGGTGGCAGAACTGGAAGACTTGCACATGAAACAACCATATAACCAAGTTTACTCGGAGCAATACAGGTTTATGCCTGTTATTTTTGTTTAATTATTAAGAACACTTCTTTCTGGGCCTCCCTGGTGGCGCAGTGGGTTAAGCACTCCACTATGAAGCAAAACCACAGCCACTGTAGCACAAGTTCGATCCCTGCCGCCGCCGGCCAGGGAGGTGACACACAAGGTGCAGCAGACCTCTCCTGCCTCGCCTGCTGCTCCCCTCAGCAGTGTTTCAGTCAGTCTGCCTGTTCTGTTCCCGGCTGTCTCTGGTGAATCCTCTCACCTCCCTGAACTCTGGCCTGTACCCCAGCTCTTGTATGCATAAATAAATAAAATCTTAAAAAAAAAAAAAAGAACACTTCTTTCTATGTCAAAAGTGGCTCAATTTTTCAAAAAATTATGTAAAAGTCCTATCACATAAGATTTTGAACTTCAATCTCACGGCATTCCTTTTTGAATAAACACAGACATAAATTCACTTTAAATAGCACATGGTACCCAACACTAATCCTTCCTGAGATAGAGAAACAAGAAAATAATTCTACAAATGAATATTAAACATATAGATTAAATAAAAACTATATTTAAATTATAGTAACCTTAAAGATTTTCCATATTTCAGTTATATCTAGATTTAAATACTTGACACTGTGTTTAATCTTTGGAAGAAAAGAAAAACTTTCTAACAAAGGATATTATGTGATACTTATGATAATTTAAAGATTCAAAATCATATCACAAGCATTGCAATACAATGTTGTATTTATATTTTTATAAAGTTTTTAATTATTGTTATCTAAAAAATCAAACACTACAGGGTAGCATCAAGACAAAAGTTACCCTTTTTATTTCAAAAATTTTGCCTATAAATACTAATACTGCCATCTTACAGTCCAAGAGGGACTCTCTGTCAGGGAAAAAGACTGAGACGACACTCATTAATTAGTTTGTCTTGGAAATATACCTTTCACCATGCACAGGAAAAAGTAAATACAAATCTTTGGTTAGAAATTAAAAACAGGCGCCTCCCTTACGGCGCAGCCTGTTGAACACTGCACTGTGAAGCATTAACTGCACAGGAACGCAATTTCAACCTCCGCCCAGGGAGGGGACCCACGTGGTGCAGCCGACCTCTCCTGCCTCGCCTGCTGCTCCCCTCAGAGGTTTAGTTCAATAAATCTGCCTGCCTGCTCCCCACTCTGTCTTTGGTAAATCCTCTCACCTCCGGCCATTCTGGCCTGTACCCCAGCTCTTGTGTTCATAAATAAATAAATCTTTCAAAAAATTTATAAAGTAAAATATATAGCACTAAAAGATATGAACACACTGAAGCACACACACAGATTTCTACTCAGTATTGTGAGACCCTGGAAAAAAGAGATTATGTGTGTGTGTGTGTTTATGGATCAATTCACCACTGGTGAAAAAATGTATATATTCTTAAAGTTTAAAGTTTGCATAATATTGTGTGGGCTTTAAATCTAGATACTGGAAATGAAATAGAATTTTTTTTGAGAGTCTACCTCATGTGTCTGTTGTGAATAATAAATGTGTTATTTGTAAAGTGTTGGGCATATGACTAAGATATACTAAATTTAAAAGGTTTTTTGTTTGTTTGTTTTTACCTAGAGGAAAGACCTAAGATTTATCCTCAATTTTCTCCTAGGATAGTGGAGAAAATAGACAAACAAATAAATCTATTAGAATGTATTAGAAGAATTCCAGAGCAATAAATATTTTTAGATAGCATTTAGCAATGAATGCAGTGATAATTGCTCAATAAATGATACACAGCTAAAAATATAACTGACTTAGATCTATGAGTGTGTTTGTCTATTATTTTCCGCATCATTCAAATAATTCTATTAACTTAAAGAACAAGGCATTTTTTTATTAGGGTCTTAAGATTCAGAGTTGCATTTGGCATTTTGATTTCTTAACATCCTGCTAATAAAAAGAGTCCCTTTATTTCGTTATTTTTATAACCTTAGTTTGATGGAAGAATCTAAAGTAGTGACTGTTGTGAATTGGTCAATTACAAATGTGATGTAAAACAAATGATTACATTAGTAGTAAGAAGGCATTCAATTTGTTCAAAGGAAAATATACTAGTCTAAACTTGTAATCAACCTTTTTTTTTTAACTTTTAAAATCACCTGGTGGTTCAGTTTCCTTAAAGGAGTGAAAATTAAAAAGCTGTCTAGACTCAGAATACATTGATTTTCGAGCCTATTGGCAGGATATTAAAATGTTCATTTACACCATTGAATACACAACCTTATTTGTTTACACTGTCAATTTTCTATAGTTTTATTCCTGAATAATACATCAAGATGACATCAGATCCCAGAATGATTATGATGATGATGATAAATAATATCTTCTATTGAGACTCCTTATGCTTGCACCTGTTAAAATTCAGGCACTTTCAAAATAAAAATCTCTGGAAAACAATTCATCATATTGCTATTAAAAAAAAACAATTGTTAGGGGCCTCCCTGGTGGCGCAGTAGGTTAAGCAACACACTATGAAGCAAACCGCAGCCACTGCAGCACGAGTTCGATCCCTGCTGCCGGCCAGGGAGGGGCCCCACATGGCGCAGCAGACCTCTCCTGCCTCACCCGCTGCTGCCCTCGGCAGCATATTTCAGTCAATCTGCTTGTTGTGCATCCTGCTCTGTCTGTGGTGAATCCTCTCATCACCCCCACACCTCTGGCCTGTACCCCAGCTCTTGTATGCATAAATAAATAAATCTTTAAAAAAACAATTGTTAATTTGTACACTTTTCAAAACTGAAATTTCAGACGTCAATATAAATAATTGTTCATTTATACTCTTGTCTCTAGGATATTTAAGAAAAAATTATAGGTATATGTTTTAATATGTCTTTGCCTGATAAATTTAATAAGCTTAAACCAATTACTGATTCAATGAACTCCCCCCCCCCCACAACCCCTACAAGTTTCCATTCTTGGCTATTTAGGTCATCCACAGTTTCTCTAGACTTTCTTTCTAAAATGCATCAAGGAGGCTTAAGACTTGGCCTACTGACATATCCTGGGTATAATTTGAGCAGAATACCTTCACCTTTAACAAAACAGTAACATTGCTGAATATCCTCCCTCCTTTAAAAGACTATTTCAATTATCTCTCAGGCATAGCAACTCACTAGTAAATAGCTCTTCTCAACAATGATAACTCTTAAGTTTTCACCTACCCCTAAATCAAATGGTGTAAATTTCTATCTTCTAACAATAAAGTAATATATATTATATTTTTGAGTAGAGGGGAATAAAACTTTACACAAAACTTCCTTTCAAAAAATGTGTATGAAGGTAAACTATTTTGCTTTTTTATATCCTCAGTACATAATACAGTTCCTAGCACATGGAAAACAGAATTGTCACTGCCAACAACAACAACAAAAATTTATCTTAAAAAGATTGGTTTAAAAACTCATTCTATAAAACATCTTCTCACTATGGAGAGACAAGTTACTAATTTAGAGGGGCTGGTCATGGTCTCCTCATTCATTCATTCATTCAGTCTGTCAGTCAAAAGGAAAAAGTCTCATTGAGCAACAACATATTACCATCAAGCAGAGTGGTAAGCAATGAAGATATAGGGAAGACAATTACTGGAGACTTTGTTATTACATTTCATTAGTCTATGAATATGGCAGGGTTAAAATCTTCATGAATTCTTAATCACAAAATAAGTTTATATCTCAGGTTCATCAGTGACCAAGGAACATAGTTCCACAAATTTTGAATAAAGGGGAGAGAGGAAAAGAAAAGTGTTATATTTTTAGGAAATATTTTTAGGAAACAATTTTGATTAGAGAATCTTATCATTTACCATTTTACATCAAAATATCAGAAATCTAATAAAGTTGTATGAAAGATCTACATTATTTAAAATGGATTTATTTAATCTGTATCTTTTGGGCATTCTTTTTGATGACACATTTCTATTTGTGATTCTCCCAAATAACATGTATGGCCAAAGACATTGAAAACATTTGTTAACCTCAAACACAAGAATGTTCTGTGAATGTTATTGTGTGGGTTACTTGGTCTTAGTAAGTTGCATTTTAGTGCTTAAAATAATGCTGATCCCACAACTACAATGTGCTTCCCATTCCCATAAGTACTTGTCCTGATAGAATTATACCACAGGGAAACCCATAATTGTTTGTCTCTTTAATGTAATTGCAATAAGAACTGCAGTGCTTGGAACATTGAGAGAAAAGCTTCAGAACATGTTGGCCTCGATGGTTAAAGGGTGTGTGCACTTTAACTTACTTAGTTACTTAGATACTACTCACCACTCTATATTTTGACTCAATTGAAAACCAAGGAAGAGCAGCAAAAGATGGGTATAAAATCCTGCACAAACATTAGCAAAATAAAGTCCAGTTCAATACATTAACACCAAATATGTTTGTATATAATTCATGAAGTAAGATTGATAGGGTACTGTAAAATGATAAATTATAAAAAATTATGGTGAGGATTAAAAACTAAAAATCCTTAAAAGTTAAATAACTGCTATAAAATATAAGGAATATTAAAAACAAAATCTGCAGATGTATAAAAGAAATAAAATCTAACTTGTTCTGTCAGTTCACCTTAAAATAAAGGATACTGAAGATCAGAATAATATTTAATGAACGATGTAGGTTGTAGAAATATTGTTTTCTATGCCTTGTAAAAGAATATTCTTAGTGAACATTTTTATATATTGACTGATATTACTCTGTGATGGAAATCTCAATGAAATTCAAAGAGTACCAAATAATACAGGTCACACACTTTGACTAAAGTGAATAGAAACAGTAAAATTATGACAGAAAAAAAATCAAACTAGAAAAAATTATACAGACAACAATGTTGTATCAAAAGTAGAAATTATAACCATAATGGTTAGTGTTTCATTATAAATATTATGTACTTAAATTTGTTCTTAGAGTGAAAGAATCAGTTTTAAACTGTTTCACTGCTATGAGAATAAAATGAATCAATCAAGTACATTAAGAATGTAGATAAAGGGCCTCCCTGGTGGCTCAAGGGATTGAGTGCCACACTGTGGAGTTTCTGCAGCCACTGCAGTGCAAGTTCAATCCATGGTCAGGGAAGGGACCCACATGGAACAGCAGAGTTCTCCTGCCCCAATCGCTGTTCCCCTCAGCAGTGTATTTCAGTACATCTGCCCATTCTGCTTCCACTCTGTCCCTGGCGAATCCTCTTACCCTCTGCCTCTGGCCTGTACCCCAGCTCTTGTATGCATAATAATTATTTTTTAAATGAATGTAGATGAATTAAAAATTCAGAAAATATAAAAGTAGGACAAAGTAGATTAGTGAATGGAGAATAATAATATTTATAAGAGAAAATCCTACATAATAAAATGTATTCTAAACAAAATAAAGTCTTACACAAGCTGTGACAAAGGAGGAGAAAATCACAACACATTCAGAGTGAATGGAGACAGAGTAAAACTTAGAGACTTTGTAAAACTCATACAAATAATTCAAATCATTAAATAAAATATGAAGTACACATTTAAATAATGTCATGTAATTAATAAGTCAAAACAGCTATTACCTTGAAAGAATTGATAAAGGTTCTAATAAATGTTAATAAAATTAACATTATTGAATGCCATATATCCTAAGCTCTGAAAAAAGAGTTTACACTATTTATCAAATTTGCTTCTGATAAGGTTTTAGTGAGGAAGTTACATGATTATTTTCAAATCAATAAAGGAAATAATAAGCAATGTAATTTTTCAAGGATATGAAATAAAATTTTCTATTGTTCTTGTTAGTCAATCTAGCATTGATACCAAGCTAAGAAAGAGAGATTAAATGATGAAATATTTCCTATTATCTGAAAAATATCAATAAAGAAGCTGAAATAGCTCTCTTAAAATAGCACTGGACTAAATACTGTACTCATGTAAATGAGGTTTCTCTAAGAAATAAAGGTATACTTCAAAATTAAATTTATTTATACAGTTTACCATGTTATCTAAAGTGCAATAGGCACAAGACTAAAACAATATTCAATTTGATAAAAAAAATCTTTTTAAATCAGGAAAAGAAAGATATTCCTAGAAGGTAATCTTCATATTCAAAAATTAAAGAGGTGGTGGCAGCAAAATATAAATATAGTCTTACTAAAGTCATTGAAAAGAAAAAAGACTTCTGTTTAACAGAGATCTAGTAGTAGAAGATGATAAATTAAATTTTAAAAATAAGACCGTTATAAAAAAATTAACAATAATAATTTGCAAAATAGAGAATAACATTTATTGAAAGTTCAATTTATTTCACTGAGAAATTTTTAGAAATAATGTTTCAGTAAGAAAAATAATAATTAATGAATAAAATAAATCAATAGTATTTCTATATAAAATAATCATTATATAAATGTAATAGAAGGAAATATTAATTTAAAATTGTTTATTTTTAGTGTGAAGTTGAGCTGTCCATGTCCTTGGTACCCAACTCGTAAAATGTCCTTTCTCCCTGTTTCCTTTTCACAACTGGGACTGTGGAGACTCCACAGTATCTCAGGTCTAAATCTTTGACTTTCCCTGACAAACCTGGCGGCTCATGACCTCGCCACTTTGATAAAGTAAAAAAATAAAATAAAAAATATTGTTTATTTTAAAAACTAAAAGTAAATATGAGATGTCTTTAATTTCTAATAAGTTGCATTATGGCAAAACAAATTACCAAAGTAGAGATTCAAAGCAATACACATTTATTATTTCACTATGCCATGTGTGATAGTTTTTGTCTGCCCATTTGCTGCTTTAAATTTCCTTAATTTTCACAAAATACCTTTAGTAATAACTTAGAGAGTTGAACTACCACTTCAGATTTTTCATGTTACAAAGTTCTGCACATCTAATTTTATTTAAAATATATATCATGCATTGTTCATGTGAACCCTAATAGCAATTATGTTTTTAAAAATCAGATAAAATATATTATGCTTAAAATAATATACTGTGTTTAAAACATACCATGTTTAACATTATAGTATGCTTAGAACACATTATTTTCATGGACTCTAACATCTTTCAACCCATTCATCTCAATTTTCTTCTTAGTAGTCATATAGTTGGCTTGACATTTCTTCCTAAAGACTTTAATACCCTTCTTAATAACCTTCTTTTAAATTTTTTGTTTTCAAATCTTCAAGAGAAATATCATGCATGCTGGAAGAAGCTCTCTTAGTTACGCTTTTCATAACGTTCTATGTTTATTGCTTTAATCCAAGTCAATTCATCATGTATGAACCCTCTCTTAATCATTCTTAGAGGTCTGCCTTCTATTCCACACAGAGTAGAGTAAGAGAGTTACTATACTCAGGGTTTCCAAGAGAAGAGGACACCCCGCACCTTGGGAGGTCACACTGGGGGTACTAGGAGCAGTCAGGAGATAGGGAGTCAAGAGGAAAACTTGGGCGAGAGGCTTTGTTTTTCTTTCCATGAGGAGAGATGGGCAGGACAGGGTATGATGAATTAGGGTTGACTAATTTATTTCAGAGTGCTCTGAGGCACAGAAACTGTTCTTAGTTGCCTGGTGTCTGCCTCTGATATGGTTATGACAGAGGAGTAGTGGTCCTGGGGATAAGAGCATTATAGACAGGGCCCTCCTTAGTGGCACAACGGGTTAAGCATTGCACCATGAAGCAACTGCAGCCACTGCAACATGAGTACAATCCCCGGCCTGCGAGGTAAACCACATGGTGAAACAGACCCCTTCTGACTTGCTTGCTGCTCCCCTCAACAGTATCTATCAGTAGATCTGCCTGTTCTGTTCCCCACTCTGTCTCTGGTGAATCTTCTCACCTCTGACACCTCTGCCCTGTATTCCAGTTCTTGTATGAATAAATAAATAAACCTTAAAAAGAAAAAGAACACTACAGACAAGGAAGCTGTTTCTTGGGCTCTGGATTAATTGATTTGCATATGAAAGTCTCACTTGTATACCACCTTATAACAGTAAGACAAATGTTTGCAAGGATGTGGAGAAAAAGGAACTCTACTACATTGCTGGTAGGAATGAAAGTTAATCCAACTACTGTGGGAAGCCATATGGAGGTTCCTAAGTCTACTAAATATAGAGCTACCATATGACCCAGTAATATCGCTCCTAGAGACCTACCCAAAAGACACAAAAACACCGTTTCAAAAGAGTACCTGTATCCCTATGTTTATTGCAGCACTATTTATAATTGGTAAAACCTGGAAACAACACAAATGCCCAAAAACAGATGACTGGATAAAGAAGATGTGGTATATATACACAGTGGAATGCTATTCAGCAATTAAAAAAGATAACTAGAGATATTTGTAGAAACATGAATGGAGTTAGAAGGAATTATTCTCAGTGAAATAAATCAAAAGGCAAGAGAAAAATATTGGATGACTTCACTAGTATAGGAATATAAAGAAACAAACAAACAAAAAACAGGGCTCAAGGAAAAGAACAACAATCAAAAAAGCAAAACAACAAGAACTAAAAGACAAAGACAATTCAATGGCATCATGATGGTGGCATAAAGAGCAAGAGACTGGGTGATGGTGATTTGGTGAAATGGTGGTGGGAAATCCAGGGGACTATACTTAATATCAAATATGTATAAATAAATTAATTTAATAAAAAGAACACCTCATTTGCAAATAAATATTTTATGCTGAGAATTTTCTAATTCTGGAAAAAGCAGTCCCTCCAAAATTAGCAAGGCCCCAATATGAAACCAACAAAATTACAGTGAATAAGATAATGTGCTTAATATACCACCTTCACAATTCTTTTCAAAATCTACACATTCCATTCATTATTTTGATCTATTATATCATTATGTATCAACTCAAGTACTCCAATGGTATTAGGCATGTTTTTCCTTTCAAAAATCTTGTTGACTTCTTCCAATGAGATTATACCAGTTTAAGAATTCGGTGAACCTGTCATTTATTGATTCCATCTGGCTGCCAAGCACAGGATTTCACATCTGCTTCTAGCTCCCTGGGTACTTTCTGAACCCTACATGATAAATATGACACAGTGGAAAATCATCTAATTACAAGTTAAGAGCACTAAATTGTATATTTGAGCAAAGCAAGGTTTCTACTTTGGTTTGCTTTACAAGTAGTGATGTCAGTTTATTTTAATGGCTTATTCAAATTCAGTTGTATTTTTTTTTTGGTTGGTTAGTTTGCATGTGCTAATTTATGTTTGAGCTTTAGACGCTTTTAAAATATTTTTAAACAATATTCTCTCTCCAAATACGTTTGTTCCCATTTTTCACTTTACTTTTTAATGAAACCTTTACTACTTAAGGAAATGATTATTTATTATGTTTGCAAATATTTTCCTGTGTTTGTTAGGTTTTCTATTATGCTAATAGTATTTTTAAAGAAATCTTATCAAATCTAATTTTGTCTTTTATTTTTTGGACTTCTGGTTTTAGATCAAGCTTAGAATGTTGTCTACATTTCAAAAGTACTAAATTATTTAATCAGACTTTATTGAGATAGCATATACTTCCCTGTCATACTTAATGTAGATAGTTGAGTCATCTGGAATTTATATTGGCATTATAGTAACATCTTAGTAGTAATGCTCAGGTCCTTTAATATTCTACCACATATCTTTAGCCTGGCTATATACTGAATTTTCTTAGCAGCTTACTTTTCAGACAAACTTTGATAAAATTTTATTGATTTTCAACTAAAACAAAAGATTGTTTTAATTGTGATTAAGTTCAAAGTATTGGTAATTTAGGAAGAGTTGACACTCTTAAACATTCAGTGTTTTACAACTTAGATATAGCTATTCCATTCTGTTGGGAAATAATAATTCTTCCCAGTGATTTTCATCATCTTGTTATTGTTCCCTTGTAATTCCTTCTCCTTTAGCATGGGTGAAAACCTGTATTTGCTTCTAATGAACAGCATATCAGATACTGGGATGGCAGTTCCACTATCATGAATCATAAGATTATAATTTCCATCTTGCTAGGTCAGTTCCATTGATGGCTTTGATAAAACAAATTGTTAGAAACTCATATAACAGGGAATTGTGATCTCTGACTGATAACCAATCAGAAACTGAGACCCTAAATCCAACAGCCAAAAAGGAACTGAATTTTGTCTAAAGGACCCTTTGTATTCAAACTTTGTGGTGATACTACAATTGAGACCAACATATTGGTTGCAGTATTGTGGAGAGAGAGTTCAACCAAATTCTGCCCAACTGTTGATATATAGAAATAAGGGACTGTGGCATCACAAAGACAGAAAAACTCCCAGAATCTAATCATAAAGATATGCAAAATATATTTCCTTATTAGAGAGTTCAAAACACTAGAATAAAGAAAATCAAAGAGATAATAGAAAATACAAAGCCAAATAATGAGATATCACAAATTGCAGAAAAACAGATTAACGATCTCAGAAATAAAGCAACAAAAGGTAGAAAGTGAAGCTCTAAACAAGAAAATAGTGGTATAGAAGATAAAAAGCTCTGTGAATGTGAAAAATTTCTGGAAACAGTTTAGCTAAAATGAAGGCATTTGTAATACTCAAAGGACCCAGATGGAAGAAAAGAGAGAAATAGTATAGAAAATAAAGTCCAAGAGCACTTTGAGAAACACCTGACTCAATGACAAAACACAACATAAGTATAATGGGTATCTCAGAAGAGGAAAAGAGAGAGAGAAGGCAACGAAAGCCTATTCAAAGAAGTAATAGTGGAAAATTTCCCAAACTTGAAGAATAAACTAGAATATACAAGTTCCTAAAGCTAAAAGAATATCTGGTTATCTAAATAAGTGTATCTAAATACACTAAGACACTTCTGAACCCTACATGAACCCTCAAAAGTTGAAGATAGGGGAATATTGAAGATGACAACAGGAAGAAAAATAAATATATTTCCATAAGACTTTCAGTGAATTTTTCACTTAAAGTGAAAATTCAGTGAAAAACCCTTTTCTTTACTCTGTACAGGTAAGAAAAGAATGGAATGTCATATTCAAAATATTCAAAGATAAAAACTGTCAGCCAAGAATACTATACACAATAAAACCCTCTCTCAGATACAAGTGAGAAATAACAGAAGCTGAAGACTTTTACAAATACTAGACCTCCTAAAAAGAAATGTTGAAAATAGCACTCCTATTTTAATAAAATACAAGAGTCCACAAAAATTGAATAAGAACAGGTTAAGTGTCAGGATTGTTAATTCAAAGACCCATTGTGATGGTCTGAGTTCTATCTTCAGCCAGGGAGCTAACTCACATATGGTGTAGCAGACCTCTTCTGTCTCATGGCCCCCTTACCAGTATATTTCAGTAAACCTGCCTGATCTGATCCCCCACTTTGTCTCTGGTGAATCATCTTACCTCCCCACCCCACCCCTGCCACCATGCTGGGCCTACCCCTCAGTTCTTCTACACAAAAATAAATTTAAAAATTAAAAAAAAAAAAGATTAAACAAGAAAATAGATAGAAACCTGAAGACAAAATAGCAGTAGTAGGGCCTCCCTCATGGCACAAGGGGTGGAGCACCACACTTTGGGGCTTATGTAGCCCAGGCAGCACGAGTTCCCTCCCTGGCTAGGGAAGGGTACCCAGATGGCTCAGCAGACTTCTCCTGTCTCCCTGCTGCCCCCTCAGTGGTATATTTCAGTCTGTCTGCCTGTTCTACTCCCCACTCTGTCTCTGGTGACTCTTCTCACCCCTCCCCATGCCTCTAGCCTGTACCCCAACTCTTGTATGCATAAATAAAAAATTAAAAAAAATCTTCAAAAACAAAACAAAAACCAAATGGCAGTAGAAGGCTCTCATATATCAACAATCACTCTAAATGTAAATGGACTGAACTCATCAATCAAAATACACACAGTGGCTAGTTGGATCAGAAAATGAAAACACTTTCTGCTATCTCCAGAAGATCTGTGGTCCAAAGATAAAATATAGCTTCAATGTAAACAAGAGAGAGAAAGCAACTATATAAGCAAATCATACTCTTGAAAAGGCAGGGAAACCATGATTTTATCAGATAAATTAGACTCCCAGCTAAAAATAGGTAACAAGGGACAAGGTGGTGATTACATAACGATTAAGCAATCAATACATGAGGAAGACATGACATTGATTAACATACATATACCAGGATAAAAGAGGATCACAATATATAAAGCAACTATGAACAAACCTAAAATCAAACATTGAAACCAGTACCTGAAATACATAATTGATTAAATCTCTAAAGATATATTGAGTGTCCATTTACATTATACCAATCTTAAAACTAAGAATTCAAACTTAAAGTTATGAAACTTATGTTTAAGGTGGAAAAATATTGTGATGCTGGCCATGAAAATAAATATTAAAAAATGCATGATAAAGAGACTACAGAAGCACAAAAGTGGGATATTTTTCATTTTTTTAGTTGAAATTTTATTCAAAGACAGATTTTTGAAGCTATAGATATATTAAACAAATTTGATGTCAAACTTACACTATTCTTTTCTTTGAAAGCAAATCTCTCTCTCTCTCTTTCATATGTATGAATTTTACATATGTATGTATTTAAATATTATATTAGTATTTAGGCACATCTATACTTGAATTGAGGTCTTAATATTGTATTTCATCTTACTTTTTGATTAACAATTTAAGTTATTATTGTTTGCTTTCTCTTAAAACAAAAGCAAATTCATCATTATATTAACATATTCATTGTCTCATTCAAAAAATTTATAGTGTTTACTGTGTGATGATAGGCATTGTTCAGTAAGCCAGACAATCATAATTTAGTTTAAATATGTGTAGCTTATTTATTCCTAATCAGGTAAAAATCCTATTATCAATTATTCCTAATTAGGTAAAAATCAATTTTATAATAAAGATGTCAAAGCTACATTGTCAATAGAGTAGAGGAATTGTTTATCGACATAAAAAGAAATATAACAATTATAATAATATAAAGAAATGATAAATCAGCAGTACTACATTTATAAATGTGAAACTCTAAAGCTAATAGGTGAAGATTTAAAATTTTGATATGAATTGTAATATTTAATTAGTGACAAGAGTCCATTGGTATGTACAAAATCTACCTTGTGGAGAGTGAAATATAAATATATAAAATCAGTGGAGCTTTTAAAATCTGATATTTTTTTTAAGGTTGGAAAGGAAAACTAAAATGCAACTTAATAGCAAAATTTACTTTTGTGATTAATAAGAGACTATTTTCAAGAAAACAATTGGTGATTCATAGGAAATATGATTAACATAAACAACAGACAACTGAAAAATCCCAAGTCAGTATGTTTTTCTCAGGGATATTTTAGATTTATATTCATCATCTAGTTCTAGTGTAGGAATAAGAACATAAAATTAATGGTGGTGGTGTATATGGGATTTAATCATATTTGATTTGGGAATTTTAGTCCACAAATATCAATATAAGCATATACCTAACAGTATTTATTGTAAGAATATAATGACCATAAAATAGTGCAGAGAATAGAGTGTACACGTATTAGGAACAACAACAACAAAAAACCATGAAAGTATTAATTACAGGATGAATTAGTTTTTGTTAGTTCATATTTAAATTCTAGAAGAAAACTGCATTGGTCTAACTTAAACCAACAGTTCAAGCCTCACTTAAAGGAAGGTATTTTTTAATTTAAGTGAAAAGAACCCCTTGATCAAAATTGTGGTGACCATGAAGAAGTAGTAAGAAACAGAATGGGGTCACCTGAATTATCCCTTTGCTTGTTTAGGTAATGGTTTCACGACATTTTTGCTGGGCTGGTTAAACCAAAGTGAAAGCAACTTCATACCTAATTCTATTTGTCATTCTTTTTAGCCTTTGGAATTGGGCCTGCATATAAGTTCTTCTACAGAGAGACATCTTGATTGACAAAAAACCAAAACAAAACAATTTTCTAACAGGGAATGGATAATTTCCCCAAAGAAAAATGAAACTGCTGTTACTGAAATGGTGAGCTGAGTGGAAAACTAGAAAAATGATGGAAATTCATCAGAGACTTGATGAGAGACAAGTTGGGTATTCATTTTAGTTCAGAATATATTTGCAGCATGCCTTTTCCGCATGGGACAAGACATTACACAGTATAATGACTGTCATTCACAAACTGAATCATTCTCTGTATCTCCTCAATCATTTTGGAAGATTTTCTGTGATGAACCATCTGTCTAAACTTATTTCTAAATTAAATTGATATCTGGTCTCTCTTTAAGACATATTCCTCCTAATAATGATTGAACTCTAATACTAAAATATCACTTCCAAATATTTGCTAGGACATTCCAAACTTTGCTGAATGTCAACTCATTAATCCCCAAAAGAGCAAATCAGAATATATGCATTACTTAATCACAATCTCTGTTTCCAATGATTTCCTTCCTCAAGATACTGCTTTTAAATTTGTAGTAGTCTTCCCTGACTGGATTCTTCAGTCAAGTTTGAGGCATTTTTAAAACCCTTTTACTATAAATGTATCTGTTAGATAATCCACCTTTTAAGGGCCTATTTATTGCAAACATGCATTGCCCAAAATGATAAAATAGGCATGTTAATGTCTTATTTACTTTTAATTTAAAATCAATTAGACTTACTGGGCTCTTAATACACTGTAACCTTAAGAAAATTGTTTGTAGGAGACAATTCAAACATTTTAGTCCCTTATTTGGTGTTCTAAAAATCATTAAAGAAGGTAGACTTTTTTGACAAAGTATGATTTGATGTAACATTTCAAGTTCCACACATTTAATTATGAATAGGGGTGACAAACATGATGAATCATAATAAAATGATAAACATGGAGACAGTTTCCAAGAAGCTTCTATTCTTGAAATTGAGATAAAATGAAGAGAGGCTTTTTATGGATCAGTAATTTATACTCCATGGTGACCTAAAGTTCAATTCCCCTAATAGTTTTATCTCATGCTTGATAAGAAGTTATACATTTTTTTGATCTTTTTTTTAAGCTACACACAATGTTTCAAGTTTGACTAGCAGTATGAATTGTGATTATTACTTTGAATTTTCTTTAGAACTCAAAAAACAGTAGTCCAGTAAACTTCAATTTTCTTGTAAAGAAAAGGCACTTTAATCATCTACCTGCTGGTCAACACCGGCTGTGAATAAATGGTCCAGCAGGTAGTAGAAGTAAAATGCAGAGTTTCTTAAGAATTTAGAAGCAAAAAATGAACCCTTCACAATTAATGTTTTCTTTGAATCCTTGAGAACTGAAATTAAAGACTGAATAGTAATCTAATTGCTAATCCACTTTTTTTCTTAATTTTATTCATTCTGATGAAGTGTTGAAAGGCACAGGGCTGCAAATCAGTCAGATCTAGGATTAAATCTTCTACACTTTAGTTTCATGGCACTCTTTCTCCAGTCTTGTGTTACATTATACACAAAAATGATCAAAGGAGCTATTGAGAGTATTCAATGAAATATTATAAGTAAAGCACCTATCACAGCTCCTAAAGCATAGTAAGTCTTCAAAAGCATAGCTATTAACACCAAAATATTATGCCTGATTGCTATAACAAAGAGATAGAATCTATACAAAATGAACTGTATTTCTAGTAATGCCAAACCTGAAGCAGAACCAGTTTTTGATATTTTTTTCTTACTTTTAAAGCTACTAAAGATTAACATGAATAGACTAGCATGAAAATTAGATGCAAAATCGACAACAAAATTTTAGAGTTCACTTGAAGGTCAGGTTTAAAACATATCATGTTTTGGGGGGATGACAAGGGAAAGTATCAGGTAATGCATCAGTAATCTTGTTTGTACAACTGTACAAGACATTCAACAATGATAAAGATAGGTCAAAAAGTTTATGTGATCCCAGAAATCTCTGCTCCTCCCTCTCATATATGAAGCTGGGCTATGAATAAGCATCTGCCTTATGCCTATTTTGATTGGATTGTTGTCAAACTTTTGTTAATTGCTCTTTTTTTTTAAAGATTTATTTATTTATGCATACAAGCACTGGGGTACAGGCCAGAGGTGTGGGGAGGGGGGGTGAGAGGATTCACCACAGAGAGCAGGGAGCAGAACAGGCAGATCAACAGAAGTACACTGCTGAGGGGAGCAGCGGGCACAGCAGGAGAGGTCTGCCACACCATGTGCGGCCCCTCCCTGGCCGGCAGCAGGGATTGAACTCGTGCTTCAGTGGCTGTGGTTTGCTTCATAGTGCGTTGCTTATCCCACTGCACCACCAAGGAGGCCTTGTTAATTGCTCTTAAATAAGAAGCATGAGAATTTTATGTAAGTACCACTAGAAGCTATGTGATTTATGTTATGAAATTTAATGTATAACAATAACCTGTCATGATGGACAAAGGAGAACCTTATTGAATAGGCTCCCAAGTCTCATGTTACAGGAAAAAACTAAGTTTACTTCTCCTTTCCAAGATTCCTGATGAAATGACTGAGGGAATAAAAATAATGGGTGAAATTGAGATTGGTCTCTGAAATATCATAAACTTAAATTTCATGTGGCTTCATTTTAAAAATTATACTATCTATAGTGTAGATGGAACAGATAGATAGGAAGTTTAATTTAGCTTATGTCTCTCTTTAGTCTACATAAGAGTTTAGTAGGAGTTTCATTAAAACACTAACAATGCTTCCTATATAGAGGCAGTGAGAAAGAAGATAAATTTAAGAACATAATGAGGGCATAAATCTTATTCTGAACTCTGTCAACCATACCTTACCTAAATTTATCCCTTCTATTATTTGTATTTCTTTGGTATTTAAATTTAAAATATTTTATCATCATCACAACCATCTATCATTTGGTAATTAGTTTAGGCAGGAATTATTCTTTAATTTCCTAATTCTGCAGATCAAGAACTATAGACACTCAAGAAACATTTGATGATATATTATGTCCCTCATTCCCTCTTTTCCCAAAAGAGGAAATCGGTCTAAAAGTTGATATTAAACTCAAACTTGAAAAAACACATGACAACTTCACAGATCTCTTTTGAGAGTCTCATGTTCACTTCAATTTTATGTTGGTTCATTTGATTTTAAATGCCAGCAAAGGGTAAGTGATTACATTTTAATTGTCTGGATTGACTCCTCTACCAGCTTTAAATTATTGCCTATAGCTAGCCCACAGAGTTCACAACACACACACAGTCCACTTGGTGGGCAGACTAATGGGGATGTCCCCAGGGTTTGCATTACCAACAGCTCCTACTGAGTTCAACTCTGTGTGATACTCAAAGTAATGTGATATTTAAATGGATTTGTCTCGATATGTATCTGTCCAGGGTCTTTCTTGAAAGTAACTTCACTTTAGGTTTGAGGTTACAATGGCAATTATACTCTTCTTAGTTAACTAATCAAAATGGAAACAAAGCTCATGCAAAATCAATTACTTGAATGACAGTGCAGATGCTATAATACAAAATTCAAGACAAGGATTAAGTTTAGATTTCCAGTCTAATATAAATTCTTACCTAACAAAATTCTACCCTAGAATGTTAATATAATAGGATCTCCAAATAACATATTCTTTTTAAATTAATGATTAAACTCTGTATACCACAATTTAATATTTTCATTAACTGCTACAAGCTTCATTTGTTCACAACTAGTAGCAAAAGCACCATAGTGCTTTTGCTATTAAATTCAACATGTAAACTTGTGAGCTTAACTTTTATGTTTTAAAAGGTCCTGGGGGTATTTCAATAGCAACCTACCAGACAGATAAGAATGTGACACCAGAAAATGCAGAAAATCAACGAGACTATCCAATAATTCCTGATAGTATTATTTAATAATTTAGCATCAAGAAGTATGATTTTATCCATGGTTTCAAGAATTACAATCCTAATTTTGGAGGACAGAGGGAAATATTGTTTACAATGATCTTATTTACTCTCTATTGATAATGTTTCAAAAGGAATAGTAATATTAAGGATTTTTTTTTTCCTTTACCATCTGCAAAGAAGCAGAAATGGCAAGGTAAAACTTCAGGATAATTTAAAGCAACCAAATTTAAAAACAACCTTAGGATAGAAAAGGAATGTAAAATATTACATATGCTTTTTCTTGCTCTCCAATTCAAAGATCCACTTAAAATAAAGACAACCTACAGCCTTCTTAAAAATAAATCTTGAATTTCTCATCTCTTTTGTAGAGAGTAACTAATTGAGTAACTACAAAATTAAGTGGATGAGCTTATGGATTATTTTTAGGGGAGCCAAGAATAGGGGTACATGACTTTTTTTAAAAAAGAAATGAGTTTCATATTTTATTACTCCTAACAATAGACTTCAGGTTCAATGCATTAACAAATCAATTGTACTTTGAGTCAAAATATACAGATTTGGAGGAACAGAGTGTTGGAAAATTATTGAACTTGGAATCAGGAGAGTTGGAACCTACTCCAATTTTCAGCATGAAAGTTACTTAAAGCTACACACAATTTTAATAGCTTTTAATAAAATATCCAAATCTAAAGACAATTAGAGAATTTTTCTTAACTTTTAGACTTAGAGAATAATTGAAATATTTTACAAAGAGATTTTGTACACCCCTCCTCCAGCTTTCTCTAGTATTTCTCTTTTTGCATAACCATAGTATCATTGGTGGAATGAGGAAATTAACCTTGGAATACTATTATCTAAAGGCTTCAAATTTCACCAGTTTTTCCATGACTGTTCCATTTGGTCCAGGAACAAATCTAGGATTTTACATTGTATTTAGTTATTATGTGTCCTTAGTTTGTTTCACTTTGTAACAGTTCCTTAGGTTTTCCTCTTTTTCTTTTTTTAAAGACTTATTTATTTATGCATAGAAGCACTGGGGTACAGGCCAGAGGTGTGGGGGGGTGAGAGGATTCACCAGACAGAGCCAGGAACAGAACAGGCAGACTGACTGAAACACACTGCTGAGGGGAGCAGCGGGCACAACAGGAGAGGTCTGATGTGCCATGTGGGTCCCCTCCCTGGCCGGCAGCAGGGATCGAACTCGTGCTGCAGTGGCTGCGGTTTGCTTCATAGTGCGTTGTTTAACCCACTGCGCCACCAGGGAGGTCCAGGTTTTCCTCTTCTTTCATGACCTGACTTTTCTGAAACTGCCTCTTCTGAAATACACTGATCATTTCTTTTGTCTAATACCAATTAATTTGGTTGAGTCTGAGGCTTCCTTATTACTGGAGTGAAATCATGTATTTCCACAAAAAAAAATCACAAAAAATACTTATTTCTTCTTAAAGTATTATATCACAATGTTCATGGTTCTCCTGTTTCACAATACTGGTACTGTTGAAATTTCTGATTCTCCTCTGTCAAGTTATTGTCTTTTTGTGGAGAATACATATTTTAACTAATATTTGTGGGCTTACTATTTCTCATTTTATAGATTATAATAAATATTATCACTTACTTGTTGTCCAAATTATTAGTGACTACTTCAGTTTGGTCCCTATATTTTTCAGTAAGCATTTTTTTTATTTGAGCATGTATTTTTTCCATTGAACAGGGGTAAACAGGGAACTAGAGTTTGAATCTGCTATCAGATCTATAGGAAAAAAGTAGAAAGGAGAAGGTACTGGCAATAAGACAAAGAGAATAGGAAGTAACATTTCTCATTATCTTTTCAAATTGCTGAAACTATAGTAACATTTCACATATTCCAAATAGCAATGAGTGATTAAAATCAAGCAGGATGTGGGAAAATAGAATACAAACACTAACAAATAAACTACTCTATCAACATATGATGGATGCCAAGTAAATAACTATGTTAAATACCTTTGGAGAATAGAAACTTGATTGAATAATGTTAAGGATGAAATAAACTATAATTAAAAATAAAATAAGTGTTGCATAGGTATATATGTATCAAATTTTTCTTTATACTCTTTTATTAAGGAAACATTGGTTTGCATTATTGTTTGTATTTTGGAAATATAGGATCCTTCCCTTCAGACGTTGTTGCCATAGTCCACCACCATAATCTATTATGCTTCCTCCCTACTTTGTGCTCATCTTACCCGCTTCACCTTCTTCCTGAATGCCTTATACAGTTCTATAGTCAGCTTTCAAGGGTTAGTTTTTGAATTGGGCTTTATCTGACACTGTCTGTTTCTGTATGTTCTACATAAAGTGACACCATGTTGTATTTGTCTTTCTTCTTCTGATTTATTTTGCTTAGCATAATGTCTTCCAGTGCCATCCATGCAGATGTGAATGACATGAGTTTATCATTTTAGATCGCTGAGATGTAACCCACATCTTCTTGACTCACTTATGTAATTTTAGATGTGTAGCATTTATGAAAATACTTTGTTATGTACACTTTAATCAGTGAGGAAAATATGTTAAATAAGGAACATAGGTTAAATTGAACTCTTTCATATTAAATAGGTATTCAAATTATCCATACAGTTATGATATATTTATGTCAAAACATATAGATGCTTATACATAGATATAGTTTTGTATATATACAGAGAAATAACTATATATAGACATTTTTGTCGATATGGATAGGTATTCATACTTACATTGCCTAAGTCTATAAAACTGAGAACAAATGGCACCCAGTATGAATGGGCACATCCAGAACCCAGACCTTGGCTTGTTAATGCCATTCTCCATTTAGATACATTTGGAATGTATCAAGTTTCCTTGTGGATTCCAGGGCTGTGGTAGGGGGATTATATGAAGGTATTTTAGTAATGTAGATCAAAAATACCATTGTGTTGATAATATGAAAGCACCACATCAAACAAATGCTTTATTATATTTTGTAACAATTGGCACCTTACTTACCCTAAGAGAGAATATTAAGTTTTATACTTCATTGGGTTTATTATTTATTTTTAAATATGTGCTATAGAACCAAGTCTGAACAATTACCAATGGGAGAGTCATAAATGAAACATAAAGGGATTTTAAAAGTTCATTTTTTCTAGAATATACCATGGCAATTGCATATGGTTCTGAAAAAAATTTCCCCTCAGTTTCTAAAAAAAAAATATATATATATATATATTGGGAAAAGGATGCTTTTTGATATCATATAAGCAGTTAGTTAGACTAATAGACTCAAACCTTAATATATTTGATAGTTCAAAATGTGACAATGTGCATCTTCTAAGAACTTCTGTATCCCAACTCAGTATGTTTGTGAAGAATTTTGAACAGGATGTTTAGTTATAGCTACTCAGAGGATATTCATGGCAACTTACTAGTTTCCCCTGTATAAATTGCATTTATGCTATCATGGGGAGAATATGAAGTATCCATAAATATGATTGTTAAAATATACTGCACTGAAGTTAGGTTCATCCTTCTGTTATGTTGCCATTCTTTGCTTGGTAAACAATTCAATTGCTAAGTAAGACATTTGTGCTGTGTGTTTAGCTTTTTTATGTTTGTTCATTTACCACAAGCTATTTTAGATATACATTAAAGGGTAAATATTTACATTTTTTCATATTTTTAAAAAACTTTTAAGAACTGAGTTTGAGATTTCTCAGACAAATCATATAGAAAAATGAAGGCATAAATGATTAAGATCATCAATCCTAAGTTACTGGGTTTTTCAAATAGCTCTAGATTGTGCTTTTATAGTTAGTCTTCCAGTTTCTACATGTGTTGCCAGTTAATCTGTCTGTACATACTATATTAAAGTAAACAACATACAGATAGATAACTATAGATATATAGGGGTATAGATAGATACATAGATCTATTGCAACAACTAATGAAAATTCTGAGAAATTTTAAAGCTCACATATCATTTTAGTGTTGCAAGTATGATCTTTGAATCAATGAATATTAACTCCTTTGTAGTATATGTCCATAAATTAGTATTATGAATTTAAACATGAATCTCATGTATTTCAGTGGTTTATTTTGTTTTTAATTTCATATGAGGTTGTACTACATTAATTTCAAGAATAAAGTTATGTCAATTTTGGAACCTCCCTAGTGGTACAAGGAATTAAGCACAGTACTATGAAGCTATCTGCAGCCACTGCAGCACAAGTTTGATCCCCATCCAGGGAGGTAACCCATATGGCGCAGCAGACCTCTTCTGTCTCACCCACTGTTTCCCTCAGCAGTGTGTTTCAGTCAATCCATCTATTCTGTTCCCCACTCTGTCTCTGGTGAATCCTCTTATCCCTTGCTCCTCTGGCATGTGCCCATCTTCTACTCAAAAATGAATATTTTTTAATTATGTCAATTTTTTAATTTTGTGAAATATGTAAGAATTGTCTTAAAATATAATTCCCTCTTACCATATATCTTTGCTAAGAAATGAAATGCAACAAACTGAAAATGAACAATTCACCAATTATGAACTTACATGAAAGTCTCATCAATATTCTTATGACAATCATACCTTATCTCATAAAGGTAGTAGCCTATAATAGAAGACAGTGTATATATGTGTTTCTATAAATTCATAAATTGTGCCTTTATGATGATGGCATGTTCTCTGGATAATATGATACTACTGTAGAGTTAACTAAACACTGTGAGTATTTGATTCACTACTAAAGTTATGTTTTCTTCAGCATCCCATGCACCCATGAAAGCTTTTATGCTATGGCCTTAAATCCTGTCAAAACTGAATGCTAGGTAACTTACAGAGTACTGTTGTTGAGCAGATGTGCTTGTGTTAAAAATTGCCCATCAATATTAACTGAAAAATTAATACTTTGAATATGGAATTTGTTGCATTTCATCAAAAACATAGTCTTTTTCTGAAATAGGTCTTTTTTATCATTTCTGTAGTATTTGTAACATCTGGGAAAATATCTTGGTTTTGTCTTCACCTTAATCTCAAATCCTCTTAAAAGCTTTGAGGATGAATGAACGCTGTCATGGTGACTTAGATCCTGAAGCAGTGAGAGTAGAGGGAGAACAGACCTGACGTCCTCTTCATAGCAATAACCACACTGCAAACACTGAAGATTTCAAACTGCATGTTAGGTTATTTCCCATCACATGCCAGGAAAATCAAAGTTGAACATTTCTTGCCCATCTTTTTATGTCCCACAGAGCTGGGAGTCTGAATTCCAAGTCACTTCTCTTTATTAAATGTCCTGTTGTGAGGGAGTCAATAGCTCCTGGCTAACAGCAGTCATGTATGGTGGACTCTGGCTTCCCATTTGTGTCCTTGTTCTAGAAAGACCCTAAAACTTCCTTACATAATTAAGATCTGCTACAAACCAGTATCATATCTGGAATTCATGAGTCCAGTTTTAGGGAGGTAGTGGTAGCCCTATATATTTTTTTTAAAGATTTATTTATGCATATAAGAACTAGGGTACAAGCTAGAGGTGTGAGGGGTGAGAGGATTCACCAGAGACAGAGTGGGGAACAGAATAGGCAGATTAATTGAAATACACTGTTGAGGGGAGCAGTAGGCAAGGCAGGAGAGAAGTCTGCCCTGCCATGTGGGTCCCCTCCCAGCCACTTGTGCTAGAGTGGCTGCAGTTTACCTCATAATGTATTGCTTAACCATTGCACCACCAGGGGCGGCCCAGAGCTAGCCCTATAAATTAATAAATTGTGCCTTTTAAATGATTGCTGTTTGTTTATTTTGTGACTGAAGGAAAAGTCTCCGCCTAGCTCCTCTCTCTCTTTCCCCATCCTGCCTTTCAAAGGACATTTTTTGTTGCTGTTAAGGCAAAATGAAAGTATTAACATCTTAAGTCATGTTAATTATGGAGTGAGCTAAAAGATTTTTATCCATTTAATAATTCAGTCAGTTCATATCTACCTTGAATTTATAATAGTAGGCACTTAATCTAAGTTTTGGAATTACTTCATTGAGCAAGACAAACCTAGTCCTTGATCTCATGGAATTTATGTCTGTTGAAAGATAGGAGACACACCAAAATACAATTATAAATATAATTGAATAGTGCAGCGAAACAACAGGACATGAGAAAAAAGGACATGGTCAATGAGACAGGCAGGCAAATTTCACTATAGGGAAAGTGCCAATATATTAGAATTACTTGATGCATGAAAGAACATGGCAAGATTAAGGAATAGAAAAAGGGTAGTTGGTGGGATGTGGAATCATCTCCCAAACTGAAGAAAAGCTCTGAAGTTGTGGATATAATTAGCAATATTATCTCACTGGTTAATTAAAATAGAAGCTTATTCCACACTCAGGTCACAGACTAATAGTGATTGTGCACTCTCCTCCAAATAATGGCTCATTAGCTCATATTTGTATTTATTATTTTTCCCCTGTGAGTATAGAGTTTTCAAAATTGCTGTTGATGGGAAGAAGAGGTTAGAGACTCTTACAGGATGTATCAATAGCTAGACTGGCAGTCACTTGCTTTCCTCCACATTTTGTGGGTCAAAACTTAATGAAATAGCCACCAAACCTAATCGCACGAGATTGAGAAATGTGTTTGCTCCAGAAAGAGAAATATTGTGGTCACACATATAATAGATCTAAAGGATATACAACACTATTTAAAATGCATTAGTAGCATCTAAGCCAAGATAACAAATAAGCAGGTGAATATAATTTTCTTTTAAAGATTTTATTTATTTATGCATACAAGAGCTGAGGTACAGGCCAGAGGTGCGGGGCGTGAGAGGATTCACTAGAAACAGATTGTGGAGCAGAACAGGAAGATCAACTGACATACAATTCTGAGGGGAGCAGCAGCTGAGGCAGGCGAGGTCTACAGTGCCTTGTGGGTCCCCTTCCTGGCTGCATTGACTGCGAAAAGCCCCATAGTGCTGCTCTTAACCCCTTGTGCCACCAGGGAGGCCGAACATAGTTTTCTAAGCCTCTAAAAAGAGGTCCTAGATGAAAAGTGAATATTCATTCCTTAAAATCTGGGAATATCACTAAAAAAATAGCCCATTTAAGGTAAAACTTCCTTGAAATTTGAGCCTTATGTTTGAGATTAAACATATCTTTAAAATGTTAACACCTATTATAATACATCTAAATGAAGCCCTTACATTACACATCATCTTTTTGTTGTAAATCTTACAAAGACACTATAAGAAGACAGATCAATTTTATCTCCTGGTTCAATACTTTCTTTAGTGGGACTTAGAAGTGGGGAAATGGAATAGAAATTCCTGGTAGAAGATGAAACTAGGATAGATCCAGGTACAGACTGGTGTGGCTCAGAGAGATAATACTGTGGCATGCAAACATTTTGCATCTCAAAAAAGAAGAAAAAAAAAAAAAAAGAATTCTATCACCATCTGTCCCTGCAAGTTGTATACCTTTTCCATTATAAGCCTAAATATACTAGTGAGCATGGTTATTTTGAATCCCATGCTTATAACTCCCCAGAATTTCTGATTCTGGAGTATGATACTGATGCTTGATTTGTTTCGCCAAGCTGCTCTCCTTTGATTTTTGGCATGCCTTATATTCTGAAAGGCACATGTATCAGGTACTGGTAATAGAGGCAATAGAAACTGAAGTAAATAGGTCTTTAGTTTTAGGATTAAAGAGTCTGCTTCTTGCAGATCTTTCACTGCAATCAATTTATCTCATACTGGAGCAGACACAGTAATGGAGTATGGAGCAAAAGGTGAACATTGCATAGCATAACGTTTAAGTCTGTTTGATTGTGATGCTAACCAAGTGTTTCCCCACTCTACTCATTTTCCTGAGGGCAGTGTTTCTAACATTTTTGCCTGAAACTCTGAGTCCTATAGACTATATTCTTTCCCCAAACTTGGAAGAGAATTTCCTCAAGCTAAGTTAAAGCTTGACTAAGTCTTTTCTTTCTTTCTACAGTAAATCTTTATTTATGCGTACAAGAACTGGAGTACAGGCCAGAAGTGAGGGGTATTTACGCATCCAATAACTGGGGTACAGGTCAGAAGTGTAGGGGTGGTGAGAGGATTTACCAGAGAGAGTAGGGAGCAGAATAGGCAGATCGATTGAAATACACTACTGAGGGGAGCAGTGGGCACTGCAGGAGAGGTCTGCTGCATCCTGTGTGTCACCTTCTTGGTGGGGTGGGTGGGGGGCAGGTATCAAACTAGTGCTGCAGTGGCTATGGTTTGCTTCATAATGTGTTGCTTAACCCACTGCTCCACTAGGCAGGCCCTGGGTTTATTTCTTAAGAATTAATCTTCCTTCCCAGGAAAGCATGTTTCTCAGATTCCCCATGAGAATCTTGGTGTTCCTAAAGGTAAGTCCACAAAGTGTGTAAACTCCCTTAACACTCTCAATCTCCTGTAGCCTCTAAGAATTAATCAAAGTGATCATTTAAGTAGCTTATAATTACAGCACACTTTAATCCAGGTAATCAGATCTCAGAAATAACCATTGTACAAAATTTGGGTTATTTTTGTCCTGTGATCTTAGTTTTATCATGGATCAAAGAAAAGTCACTGAATTTAAGTTCTCTAACTTTCTTATTATAACAACAGGAGTGAAAAATTCTAAGCTTTCTTTTCAGTGAATTAAAATCTGATCTCTATATTTTTAATTCATGAGATTGTGAAGAAAATATAAAAGAAGACATATAATTATTGACTCGCCTAGCTCTACATAGCATACATATTTAAGTTATACTTGACATTATTATATACTTGACAAAAGATATACTTGACAAAAATATACTTGGCATTATTACATGTAAGTGTACTCAGTAAATACTAGTTTATATTATTTAACTTTTTATTAAATGGTATAACTCTTACAATTTCCAAACTTGTAATTCAGCAACAAATCCATGTTTGCCATATTGTATTTGCTTTAGTACTGAAATAATTTTCTCTTACCTGCAACTTCCCTTCATTAGCATATTCATGACTTGCCAGAAAATTAATATAACTCGAAAGACAGTGCCAAATTGGCAGAGTGGTGTCTACCAAAGCTATTCATCTACTTCTTTTTAAATTAATTTGCACATCAATTTAATAAGTCCTTAAACTTCTGCCATCTGCAGTGTAACACTTGGTTTTAGATGATGAGGTATCCATTTTCATTTTATTACATTTTGACCTATTGGCACAATTCCAAAGCAAAAAGAAGAAAATATAACCTTCCCTTAATCTGGATATGGCACTTTAATTCACTTTGGCAAAGGCAGAAACTACTTGGAATAGCAGATTGACAGATTTGCTACTAAGTAACCAGTTAGTGCCCTTTGTGATAATTACATTTATAGATTTCTTTCATGCTCTTAGAAGAGTTGTTTCCCATCAAATTTCTCCCTTCTTTATTTTTCTCACTCTCCTCTTTCACCCCCATCATATTAATACACATATAACCATGTGTGTATGTGAATATACAGAAATAAACATTAACAAAGCAATAAAAATCTCTTTGTAAGAAATAGCTTGCCATGAAAGAAACAATCACATCAAACCCAGCAAAGAGCCACATTCTACCTTTCTGTGGGCTCCAGTGACTCCATCTGCATGTGGTAGATGTTTGGAGATTTTGAGGTGATGCTGAAAAAAATAGATTCATGAAGCTATGTCTTCTCTAGAAATTGACTAAATGGTATATTCACACATAAAAATTTTATTAAAATCTTATGCAAAAAATATATTTAATAAAGAGGGAAATTGAAACAGTTAAATAAGTCTCTAAATACATTGAGATAAATATATATGAATATAAGTATATAAGTATATATATATTTATTTATTTGCCCCAAAGGTGCCATTATAATTAGTAACTGGAAAACATTATAGATGAAGCCAAAAAGCACAGCCAAAAATGACTGTAGGCATGAATGGTCCTGCTGCTTGGGTTTAAAAGTCTCCAGGGCATCATGATGCCCGCACATTCATTTTATGTGAAAATAAGTTTTCCTGAATCTTTTATACATCTTTCAAAAGGAAAAACTTCATTGCACTCTTTTGCTTTTACTTTTAAAAATAGCTCATTTTTAACTTGTTCACCATTATCCTTCACTATTGTGGAATTATTATTTATCTCATTCTCATAAAATATAATTCTCAACTGATAAACAGAAAATGAAAGAATAATTGAGACTATAAATGGGTTTGCTTCTAAGAGTTTATTCTTAAGAAGCCATAGGCTAAGGAATTTTAATTTTGCTTAAAAAAAAAGAGGAAACAAGGAAGTAAATATACCTTAGCATTAATTAAATTTCTAGATGATTCTTAATGGAAATAAAGGTCTTAAATTCCTTAATTCTTTAGTGAAGACACTAAGACCTAAAAAAGATGATTTGCTTTGTTTTCCCACTCAATAAGTTATAGATCAATAAATCAAATTTTCACATCTTGAGTCTCACCTTATTCTCCTACTGTTGTAGTGTTGTGGTATATTTCTCACCCTCTTTGGCTATTCCACTGGCCTTTAGTGATCTGCCCTTCAACTGAAACAAAGAATACTGAACACAGTATATTGCCCACTACTTTTTCCCACTTATTTTGTATAGATAGTAGCTGAAATCATTTCATTTGAAAATTGAGAGCTCAATTTGTCTACATTGTAAAATAGCACTTGCTAAAGTTTTCCAAGATTTTTTTCCTCCAAAATCTTATACTTCCCAAAACAAGAATATAATTTAGCTCATGGAACCAGCAACTTTTCAGAATAAATTACTTTTCTGTTCTCAGAGTTCCCCAAACCTGTGTTTTAGCAAAGTCTACACAGAGTATACTATGCTTATATAGAACAACTGGGATTGAGATTTGGGGCACTGAATTGTTCTGAAATTAAAATAGTCAATCTCTTTGAAATAAGAGTCCATAATATATTAAGGAAAAATGCATTTGAAATGTCACTGCCTTCCACTAAGTATTCATGATACCAAATTATAGCTTGGTGCTGATTTTTACAGCCAAATCATAAATCTTTTGAAAATGGAGTTTGCATTGAAAATGCTGACAAACACTTAATTATACAAACTATCAGGCGTCTGAATTATAAAGAAGATATATATTTCCATAAATGATCTCTGTGATTTTTCAAGAATATGAAAGTTAAGTGATTATTTTCATTGAATCCAGTAGCTTTGGTTCATTTTTCCTTAAAAGATGTTATTAAATACAGAAACTATCAAAATAAATGTATTAACAACACATTTTTTACATTACATTTCAACAAGGGTAATTGCTGGAAACTGTATCTTTTTTCCTAGCTGCTGGACTAGCTGTCACCCACACACAAAAATCCCAAATGTCTTTTCACTCCTTTCTTCTTTTCATGCCTTTTAAAAAGAAATGGGCTAGCTAGATTGTGTGTACCATCCAAAAAGCTTCCTATATCTAATTGGTTTCCACATACAAAGTGGCAGAAGTTTTAAACAGCAGAATTGCTGCATAGATACCAGCACAATGCAATGGATTATTTTTAGCTCTCCTCCTCTATTCTCTTTTATAGCATATTCTATCCACAATACCAAAGTCTCACAAAGTGAGATGTCCATTATTGTGAATTTCAAATTGCACACTGCTGGAGTCTCCATATCCTAAAGTGCTATGTAACCTCGCTTAGCCAATCATTTATATATTTCCCATTCCTTTTTGCTTTTCAATCTGGCCTATTACCAAGTAAGAGAGCAAAGCACAATTGAAGCATGACTATGTGTTTTACAGATCAAGAGGTTGTAAGTTGGACTGTTTCGACAGCATTCAACTGTAAATCAGTGGCTTTAAAAAAACTGTCATGTAAACAACAGATCAGTTTCTAATGGAACAGAGATGGATACTACAGAGGAAGAATGAAGTGGAAAGGCTGGGGAAAAGTATTTGATTCAAAAAAGAAATTCAACTTGAAAATAGCAAAGAGATTCTATATTTGCTGCACATTTGAATATTATGAGAAGGCTATTAGTAGAGCAAAGGCAGTGAGTGAGAATTATAATCCTAATGGTAGAAATTGGTTGGCATAACAAGGACAATAAAATGGACACCATAAATGAGTTACTAGTGTTAAAATTTGAAATGAAAAGCATAGGAACTTGTGACAAATAAAATAAGGTCATTATTAACGCTTACACATGTATATTTTTTTATATTCTTGGGGATTTGTAGTTTATTCATTCAAGATTTACAATATCCAAGTAGGACTACAGAGGTAATATTATAATTACTATGAAAATACAGAACATGACAGTTTGAATAAGTTCAGAAAATTACATAGCAAATAAGAAACAAAGACTTAAAGTACAGAATGTAAATTTCATTACTTCCCATTTATGTTTCACAAAACCTGCTTTAATTTTTTTTTTTTTTTGTCACGTGCAATGTGAGGAATCAGGAAACTGTGGACCTGAGTGTATCATTTTTACATGTGTTTGCTGAGGTCTTGAAATGTGCACAGAAATGGAAGAGGGTCAGCAGAGAGGATACAGAGTTAAACAGAATAAAGGATTGAGGGAGTGTAAGATATTTCATAATTGATGAAATTTGGAGAGGTAAAGAAAGCTTACCAGGTTCAAGAAAGATAAGCTTTATACTTTACACATTCAAGTCTGATAAGAATCTAGAAGATACCTGTAGACATCTGTGTGTTTGTAGTTAGGATTTGGGGTAAAAGCCAAACAAGCTGATTGTTTTTCAAAGCAGTTGAGTCCTAGTCAATAGAACATTGTTTAAGTAAAAATTCTGGCTTAAACATTGTTTAAGTAAAAACTCTGAGACAATGATGATTTGGAGACTGTGCAGATCCTATGGTAAACCTAAGGCCTTTGCTAAAATCCATTTTAACTTATTGATATTACACTAGTGGGAGAGATGACTCATGTAATTTTTTCTCTTTTTGTAGTATGCTACTTACTATAGATAGAAATATTAACTATATTAACTATATATGTTGTCACCAACACATTACAAACTGTATAATGGTTCAACCTGTTTTTCAGTAAAGGCATAATATGGGGCCTCCCTGGTGGCAGAGCATGTTGAGCACAGCACAAAGTATCCATGGACAGCAGCACAAATTCGATAGGCTGTAGAGGGGACCCACATGATGCAGCAGACTTGTCCTGCCTTGCCTGCTATTCCCCTCAGCAGTGCGTTTCAGTCGATCTGCCTGTTCTGTTTCCCTCTCTGTCTCTGGTAAATCCTCTCACCTCTCACGACTCTAGCATGTACCCCAGTTCTTGTATGCATAAATAAATAAATCTTTTTAAAAAATCTAATATGGGTAATTATTAAAATGTCCATTCTTTTCATTTATACCATGGGCAACCTGTGTTTTCTTTCTTTTTTTGTTAAGTTTGGTTTGCAACGCTGTGTTTTAGAGGTATAGGATCAAATACTTAATATTCAAATAACAAGGAAATAAATTATCAGATTTTATAAAAACATGAGGGATAGTAATATCAATTGCTACAAGATTGATTTAAGTAAATAAAGTACTCTATAACTTTTCAACAAAATTGAACTTAATGTGCAAGAACCCATAAGTAAGGAAAAGAGAAATCTTGTCAAACTACAACTTTAAGGTTATCTTTTTTATTATTTCCTTCAAGCCTATAATTATTAGATCCGCTATGGTCAATAAAGCCTTTCAGAACTTGAATAGCAAGTCAGATCATATATAGACTGAGGATACTTTCTAGGTAGGCAATCACACATGCTCTGGCTTTGAATATTTAGCACCGTAAGTTTTTCATATTGACCATGCAGGGCTGACGTCCTTCCTTTTGTTTTTTTCCCACCACACAAACCTTAGCATATCAACTGCTTATGAAACTAAACGTATATGTGTAATTTTAAAAGAGTCATTTTAGATCCCCTCCTATGTGACACTCTTACAAGTGTTAGGTGACTAAGACACGGAAATAATTTTGATACCCAATTTAAAAATTAAAAAGAAAAAAACACATTATGGCTTGGAAAATTGCCAGCCAACAAAACTGAAATGTCTGCCCAGGCATCCTGAGGAATGCTGCCAAACAGAGGAAAATAAATGGGAAGAGTTACTCAAACCAGCAGAGGAAATATTTTCAGGAATAACACAGAGAAGGAGGAGATAGATAGCCTTAGGGGAAAAGACAGCCATTTGATGACTTCGGTAACCACAGACTACAAGACGCTAAGTATTTCCAGACAATATTATTTAGGAATTCAAAACCTCTTTAAAAATCTTTAGTAGACCAGGAGCTATAAAGCTAGCAGAAATTTTATCCTACATTTTTAGACTTATTTTAAAACTGATTATGCCATGACAATTATTTTAGTGCTCACTTTACCTGTTTCCATAAACCTAAGTATCTACTTCTACATCTTTCATAGGAATATTTTTCTCTGATTTACATGTTTGCAATGAGTGCAGTAGAATTTAAGGAAAAACTGTCAGATTTTTAGTTTACCAATGAGCATTGCATGAGTAGTCTCTGTATTTGTGAAAATGAGAAATGCTGGTATAAAAAATTTAAATGGTAATTCTACAATTGATTTTCTGACTAAGAAGGATGATTCTGAATAATTTCAGTATTCACAAGGCTTTGTCTATTTAGAAATTATAAGGTTTTATCACAATAAAGATGTTTACAAGAAAATTATTATTTTTAAAAGCCAGTTGTTTAAATATACAATAAAGGAAATTATTGATTTGGTAGGTGAAACTCTTATAAAGCAAGGTAAAAAAAAGTAATTTTATTCTGAGATGATAAACTAATAAGTACTTCAATCAACAAGTCTGAAACTTTGAATATTTTCCATTTTCAAATTTTTCTTTTATGTTTGTTAGGTGTGTTTCAAATTTTCTTTTTCATAGAAATGATTACATCTTCTTTCAAAAAAGAGCAGTCTTGTATATTTTAGTATTACTAGCTTATGATTAGCATTAACATTATGTTTAGAATTATTTTATTAGTTCCTGCTCATTTGTTTATATAATATCTTTTCCTGACAAATACATACTAATTTTTCTACTATTTTGCAATCTTAGTAGACTAATGGTCATCATTGTGATAAATGTATATGGTTCCATTATCTCATCCAGGAAAGAGTAAAGGAAGGAATTAGACATCTAGTGTCATTTCCAAAACAGTTAAATAAATCCTCATAAAACATATTTAGCTCTTTTCCTGTGATAGAATTATCAGTATGTGTTTCAAAACAAGAAAAATAATTTTATTAAAAAATTATGTTTTCAACAAATTAACCACCTAAAGATATGAATATAAGATAATATAAAATGAAAGTCCTCATCATAAAACTATCAATTGAAGTCAAATGAACTTTTCTCATAATGCCAAACTTAAGTTAAAAAATAAAATCAAACAGATTGTGTTCATTCATTGTATTTAATACATAGCCTCTGTAAAAGCTCAAGGTATATACACTTTCCAGAACAGTTCTACTAGTATTATTCAAGTTGTTGTCCCTGACTTTAATACATCCTCATCTGCCATCTCTAAAGTGAGTATTCAGTTCTCACATATCTACCACATTTATTTTAGAATCATGTTTATTCCAGTAAATGAGGCATTTTAAAGACAACACAGATTATACAGACCAAGACTAATGGAAATAATTTCTTTAGTTCAAAAATTTCAGTTGAACTAAGTTGAACTAACACCCTGAAGTGGAATAAGAAAACACTAAACAGTTATATTGTCAAAGCAGCTAAAGATCCCAGTTGGTAGCATGTAAAAGGACATTTATTTCCTATAGCGAAAGCAACCCAGGTGAGTGTAAATTTCAGGTTCTGATAATCATGATCATAGAACTTCAGAAATGTTTTAAGAGTTGTCAAGCCTGGTGGGTAAACTGAAATCAGGCCTAATTTGTAAAACCTGGGAACCTTACATATGTGATTGAGCATTTTCACAGGGAACCTGAAGATTTCTAGCCTGTAGACCACACCAGGATTGAAGAGGTGACCAATCTCTGTGTAGATGATGACCTCTATATTATAGGAAACTCCTCCATCTGGAAGGAACTCAGGGACTTCCTCTACTAGCAGGTGACACTCAGAGAAGCTATTCAGTCCTCCAGTAAGGGTTATACAAATAACCCAAATAACAGGGGACATGTTAAATTTGATAAGTGTAGGAAACAATCATATCCCAAAAGATCTATAAGATCTAGTCAACATATCCCAGTATGATCCAAGAAGTGTCCCTGAGATTTGTTTTGTGAGCTCAAGAACACTGGAACAAAAGACTAAATAATAATTGTCATGAGGTATTCTTTGGGAACAGAAAATAATAGCTTGACAAGAACCTTAAGTTATGGGACAAATTTCTGCTTGGGTGACTCAGAAATAGAGAGAGTAGTCATCTAAGTTAAGCAAACTGAAAATGCCAGTAGGTGATATCAAAAGGCTCAAGTAAGAAGACCTGCTGTTGTGTCTGATATGTGAGGTCATAAGATCCATCACAAGATCATGATCCTTGGGGAGGACAAAATGACACAGCGTTTATTAAGGTCATCAGGAAGGAACTGGCAAGACACAGCAATCAAAAAATGATTGGTAGTGGTTGTCCATATATTGCTTCCAGAGAAAATACAGGATTTCCATTTAATTTGAGTTTCAGATAAGCAATGAATTATTTACTATAGATATATCCCTAATCATGCATGGTGCGTATTCCACAGAGATTCCACTGCATACCAGAACTGATGGTGTCAGAGGCACTCATAAAACTGAACTCATTATTATCCATGTGTTAATATATTCTTAAAGTACCAAATGCACTTAATTATCAGCAGCACTTAGTTAGCACAAGTCAATGCACAATAATAAATAGCAAAATAGTCATCCAGGTTAGAAGAACAAGCTAGGAGGTTTGAACCACGATAGTTGTGGAGTTGGTCAATGGAACATGGTGACATAATAGACAAACCACCAACAAGGACCATGCTTTACAGGAATAGAAATCAGAAAAAGACAAAAATACAGGAAGAAGGCAAAGCTAGTCATCCAAAGAAAAAGATATGGTCCTTTCTCATTACCTAGACTTGAACCTATTTTCTGATCTGAACTGCAATGATGGAAGACATGGCTAGGCTTTTGATAGAAGCAAACTCTAGAGACAAATATATCTTAATAAATATACTGATACTCACATTAGAGACTTACTGCCATTTAATCAGGCAAAAGAAAAATGGGAAAATTAATTTCCAGACATCTAGAGGGTTACTGAACACAGTTAACAGTGATGTCTGCTATATTCTCACTAGAAAAAGGCCTGAAAGGACTAGGCAATAAATGGATACCTGGCTAAAGTTTAGTGTATTGTGAGCTCACTGAGCCACAGTTTCATCCAAAGGTCATTTCTCCTGTCCCTGAAACTATAACTAAGATTGCCAGTATTTGACAGTGGAGTAACTCCCACATTTGGATTACATTGCATGTGAAAAGTGTAAGAAGTGTGGTTCACACTGTGGAAAGCCAAATTAAAACTTGTGAAACTGTCCTACTCTGGCCAAGATAAGTAAATCAAAAATAATGTTTTTAATAGAGAAGTGGCATATTAGTGATCCCACTAAATATCTAAAGAACGCAAGTGTTGGTTCCAATCATAAATCCCTGAGAGTGACTTTAAAATGACATTAGTTCAAGAAAGCGTTACCATCATTGGAGCTGGCATGCCAGATACAACATCAATACTAAAAACAGTAAATTCCATAATGTAACTAGTACTTCCTAGTAGAGAGGGACCCAAAACTGCTTTCAACCTCAGTGAATTGGCAGAGAAGGTTGGATATGCCAAAAAAGAATTGGAGGGAATAACCTATTGAATTTCTTAATATTTTTTTTAAATCGGTCATGTTTCAGTTGGCATGGTTACTAAAATCTAATTTTGTAATTTAGACATAGGCAATCCTTCTTCCCCTGCCCAACAGCTCTGAAAATTCTCATCAAATACATGAAGGTAACACTACATAGAAGGTTGAGGAGAGGATAAAAGGGCTAAGGAAGGTCACCCTTAATACTAGATTTCCCAAAGAATCTCTGCACTATGCAAACTGCCTCACACTTGATAATTTAAAACACATATTTATTATCTCGTGGTTTCTGTGGTTCTGGAATCCAGAAATAACTTATGTGGATCCTCTGCAAAGGGCCACAGAAGGTTACAATTAGGGGTTATCCTAGTTCTGGGATCTCAGAGGCTTGACTGAGAAAGAATCCGCTTCCAGTTTCCTTTCAGTCATGGGCATACTGCATTTCTTTGTGCCTGTAGGATTAATAGCAGATGGTTTGTTGAAATTCAGCCAGGAAGAAAATAAAAGGGAGAAGGCATGGCGGGAAGGGAGAAAGAGAGAGGAACTGACTCCTGAGATAGATGGTATATTCTTTTGTTATCATCTACATCCTACCACATCTGTTAGAAGGAAGAGTCCTATCCACACGGAAGCCGAGGGCATTAAAGGCATGACTAACATAACAGAATAGAGGCTATCTGAAAATCTGTTACACTAATGAAAGGCTATTGAAATGTACTATTCAAAAAAGAAAAATTTACTTAAGACACTGCAGGTCCAAAATTAGCTGTGGAGTCACAGAGTGGAGAAACTCCTGACAGTGAAAGGACTTGGATGGGAAGTTGGGGTCTGAATGCAACGGGAATTTCTGAGGCACCTAAAAGCTAAAATTGTAGGAGGAAATGTAACATAGTTTAGAAGAATGAACTTTCTTCTTCTTCTTTTTTTTGTCTTGGAAAGAGAAGTTTATTTAAGAAAAAAAGAGTTAAAGAATAAAGGCTCCCAGGTAGATAACCCTGGGAGAGGCAAAGAGAGCCCAAAAACTTTATTCTTATCAAAGTATAAAAAGACAACCAAAATTTTCTGGTGCTCATTCCAAAACCCTGTAGAAGAGCAAGCACAGATCTGTCATCAAAACATTTGAAGCCAGGTGTTAGTAACATCTACAGATTCCTTTTTCCATTTAATGGAACTCATTCTTGGGCATAACAACAGCAAAGGTTGTGGAGCCAAAATTCTACCATAAATTCAAAGATTATGTTAATAAATAGTTGACTATCCATGCAAATTTAAATATTCCTTAGAATTTACAGTATCTTAGAAATAAAATACATGGCATTAAGAGGACTATAAGAGTACATGGAATTATAAAGTTATAGTTCCTTGTCTTTTTCATGAAATAGTGTATTAACATTTGAAGATAAAAACCTAATAATAAGGTAAATCTAAAAATGTAAGATTTCTTCATAGTGGGAGATTCAGATAAAATAATGTGGTTTTGGGAAAGATTTTCTACAATGCCAAAAGCATTTTCCCAATGTCGCAGGTGTCTGAATATTTAGTTTCTACCCTTTGGAGTACAACTTTTATCAAAGCTACCAAATGCACTAGCTGCTTCTTGTTCATCCAACCTTATTTGCACAATATTATCATTTCAGAGGACCAGTGATTTTCTATGAGATGCCCAAACATTCTAGATCTCTCTGGATTATATAAAAAGGAACAAGGGAGTTAACATAGCCTTTGGCAAACCATAACTATAAAACATTACCTCCTCCAAGTGAATGTGAGCTTATTCTGATTCTCCAAAGAGATGTAAAAAAATGAATTTGATAAATCTATGACTTATGCCATGTTTCTGAGTGCATGTTAATTCTCTCCAATGCAGATACTGCATCTGTTAGTGTGTCTGAAATTAAAGTCACCACTTGCTTGAGATGGTAGTATTTAATTTTCATGCTCCATATTCTGATTTTTGCAGGGTCTGAACTTGTGAATTAAGTTGAAATATGGCAGCATTACCACTCCTGTGCCTATTAGTTAAGGTGCTGTTACATTTTGCCAGTCCCTCCACATGTGATTGTTTTTTAATTAAAATCCTGGCTGTGGAGGAGGAGCTGTTTCATAAGTGTCACATAGACTTCCAAACTACCATATTTCCTAGCACAAAGGCCAAGGACCAAATGTACAGGTTATTTCTTATGGCAACTAGAATGATTATGATCATAGTTTTAGTGGTTAGAGAAATGATTAGCAGGTGGGTCTGCGGCATCACTATATTCTGAGGGTCTGAACTCAATTTAATACCTGTTCCCTTTATGTTTCAAATGTATAAGATGTTGGAAGAAAACTGTCAAGAACTACAAAGTATCTGGAATTGTGTTTTATAAACTAACAAGTTAATCTTCCACAAATTTGACACTAGTAGAGGACTTGAGACTCCTAAATCATAAACAAAATATTTTATTACTCATGCACATAAGAATTTTTAATTTCAAATTTGCATTATCACTTTCTGCTCTCCAAGTCCCAACTTGACTTCTACAAATGTATATCTAATAAGCACCTCAAATACCTATATCTGAGGTCACCCTGAGTTCTAGTTTAGCCAAGGCAATGCTCATTTACACCTAGATAATCTTTGCATATTTATTAATGCATTTCTATTCTATTTCAAAGGGATCTTAATTTGAATGATATAGACATTCTATTCAAACATACTTTTTGATTGTACTACCAAGTTTAGTTTTGTTCATAGTAATGCTAGTAAATCAGTACATCAAAATACTCAATCCAAAATGCTTCATAGACCAGCAGAAAATGCTCCCTCTGATTTAAAAAAATATAACCAATGTGCTACATGCAATAATCATTTAAAGTTTATACTACTTTTTTTTTCAAACTGGTCTTCAAATTTTACAATCACACAATATATTTATTCATCTGGGATGAAGTTACTAAAATCTAAATAAAATCTTGCTCAAACTTTCAAACAGTTTTCCATAATTTTCAACATGAGATCCAAATAAAAACTGATAATATTCTACATAATTTGGCCTATTCCTCTCTCCCTTAGTTAATTCCTACCATTTTATGCTTTTGTAAAACATGACATTTCATTCATTGCACCCCAAATGTGCCTCTTTTTGTGACTCCAAAGCTTCAAATGTATTGACTTACGTTCTGAAGTGTCTTTTTCAAATCTCCTGATGTTGGCTTCCTCATGTTCATTCAGATCTCTGTTCTAGTGTCCTCTTGGTTGGGACAAAAAAAAAAAAAGTGACCCTCACATATTTTCATGCTTAGTAACTGAAAATATACTTATCTAAATTTACATTCCAGGATAATAAAGATCACAAATAGCTTTTTCCCAAAATACATGTCAAGAGTGCAAAGACTAAAAATCTGTCGACAGAGAAAACTTCCAGGTTTTCTGAGTTTCACTTTATAAGATTGGTAGTTTCCTAAGTGCTCTTCAATGACACAGATCACTGTGTACAAAATATTCACTTGGCCCCATCTCTGCATCACTCCCCAGACTGGGAAGGGAAAAGTTAAGATACAAATATAGAGCTCATGTTAACTGTTGTACTGTGCATTTTCTAAATCCACCTGGGTTGTCTTTTCTTCAGTTCATTCTATGTGCATGTAGTGTGCCATTCTTACAAGTTGCCACTGCACTTAGGAATTACTGTAATTTTTCAGAAGTTATATGATTTTCTTGTTCTAATCCTTCAGTTGCTTTCCACATAATATTTATAAATTAATTTCCCTGTGCACTCGTTGGTGGCACTTTTAAAACATATGCACATATAAGATCAGAGAAGGTGTAATATGATCGGTTCTACCTACATCTGGAAATGTACTAATTGGCCACTGCTTCCTTACTTCTTCCTTTCTACTTTCATTCAATGTTCAATTCAGACTAAACAACAAGCATTACCTAGTATAAGATCGACATGTCATTTTTCAAAATTTAGTTCAGGGTCTCCCTGGTGGCCTAGGGATTAAGTCTCAGAGTTACCGCTGCAGGGAGTCCACCACAACAGCCCACTGAAGTGGCCTAAATTTGAATCCCAGCCAGGGAGCTAATCCATCTGTGGGTTAGCTCTCCTCTATTACCTGCTGTGCATCTTAGCAGTATATTTCAGTCAATCTACCTGTTCTGCTACCCACTCTGTCTCTGGTGAATCTCTTACCCCTGGCACCTCTGGCCAACACCCCAGTTCTTCTATGCAACAATAAAATCTTAAAAAAAATTTTCTTCATTTTTCCATATGTAAAGAATCCTTGCCTCAAAGAATGGCTATCTTCTTCTTTTGTGACCTCTCCACAAATACAAGTTTGCAATTATTTTGCATGCAATATGGCTGTTGTACTCTTATTTTTATATATAACTTTCCCTGTGAGTCACCAACTCTTTAATAACTAACCATTTACTTAGTTACTATTATGTGCCATGATATAGATCCTTTAACTCCAAATGTATTTAAAGTGCATGTTATTACTACTTCAGGTTGGTATTTTAAGTTGTAATATTGCTCAGAGATTTACAGTTCTTAAAGAGAAGAGACAAAACTCTAACCAAATTATTTTAAATCCTAAAGCTATAATAAGCATCAGTGAGATTTTCATATCACTTATTAAAACTAGACAGTATCCCTTCACACAGATAATAAATCTGAGCCTTTGAGATGATAAAACTCATCCATGCTTAGAAATAAGGCATGATTTAAAAAAAAAATTCCAGGGCATCATGTACATTTCTTCGCAATAAGAGATTCACAGGGAAATGAATGGGTAGAGAATTCCAGAAAGGACTCAGAAATGATGCAAATTTACTGAGATTTCAAGCTCAGTAAGCAAGTGACAGAAGCAGGTTTAGTGAGAACAGGAACCTATTCGATTCCATATGGCAAATCTTATTTTAATTATTATATGTGTGAGGTGATGATGAGGCTTTTAGGAAAGATTTTTAACTGGCAATTTGGGATAATTTCAGTATAAACTTCAAATATATTTGCAGCAAATGGTTACTGAGTTAATTTAATTTATAGAGAGCCTGCTTAATTTCTCACATTCTGACCCACATCTGTCAATCAAAATAAGTACTGGCATTAAAAATAAGGAAAAATCTTATTTCTTAGATGCAGATGGGATGATGATAGGAGAATAAAGATACTATTGGTTCATTAATTTAGTAAGCAATTATTGATCATCATTAACATGTAGGCTTCTGTGATAGGCAACTGTTACATGTGCATAAATTTTTAAAAGTGCCATCAACAAGTATACTAGGAAATTAAATTTGTATCTAATGTACAGTACTGCGAAGGAAATGAACACAAGACCAGGATAAAACATGCCCTGTACCTGGTAGGCAAGGGGTAATTTCTTGATCAGATGTTCAGGAAATCCCTTTCCCAGCAACATGACATTTGAGTTTAGAAGGCTAATTTATTTTTTAATTGAAAGAATCCAAGGAAGAGCACGCTCAGGAAGAGAGAACAAAATGTAGAGACCTGAAATGGGAGAGCCTGTCATGTTCCATAACTGAGTGAAAACTAGAATGGGGGAATGCATGTTAGTCTAATATGGCTTATGCATACATGCTTTTATAGATCAGTTCTAAGAAACTGAGAGCTCAGTAGTCTCGTTTTAAAGGTGAAGTGATGAATTGATATAGGTCTTAAACCATGTTACCCTGGTAAGCAAAATGTGCCAACTCTTGGTCCACTTTGAAAATGCTATTCTCTGAGGTCCAAACCCCACCGCAGTTACTAATGGCCATCCAGTTACGAAGACTGGCTATTGTATCAAAATTGGACATAACAATGTGTCTATCATTGACTTAACTTTCATATAGTTCATTCTTAATAAAAATAAATGATGAGGTGAGCTAGAATAACTTCTCATGCTCAGGCTACACTCATCAATGCTGTTACCAAATTTCAGTTTCTTAATTTCCTTCATTTTTTTATAACCTAGAAAATCAGTGATTATGGAGTTAGCCTCATAGGATGATTATGAGGATTTCATGGGATAATTCACATAACAACCTTAGCAAAATGCATAGTATATAAGTTTCAATAACTATTGATAATTATTATTTTAAGATGTATTTATTTATGCATACAAGAGCTGGGGACAGGCCAGAGTCACAGGAGGTGAGAGGATTCACCAGAGACAGAGTGGGGAGCAAAACAGGCAGATCGACTGAAATACACTGATGAGGGGAGCAGTAGGGAGACAGGAGAGGTCTGCCATGCCTGGCCAAGGATTGGATTCGCGGTGCTGTGGCGCGGATACTTCACAGTGCAGAGTTCAACTCACTGCACCACCAGGGAGGCCCAGATTATTATTTAATTTTTAAATATTTTGCTCTTCTCTTACAAATATTTCTAGAAATCTATATTGTATTGATTTACACAAAATTATTGGTTACCTTTTATCATTAAAGCAAGATGCACTTACATCTGTACTTTCAACACTAGGTTTTAATGGTATCCCACTGTCATAAAGATGGGAATACAAAATATAAATTTATCCTGTAGATAAAAATCCCCAAATTCTATATTATGACCTGCTCTACCCATTTTATTTCAATATTAATCAAATACATCATACAAATATTATTTGAAAACCTATTTTCTATAATTATAGCTAATCAATATCTAGTTAAATAAGTTATATTATCTACTTAAGTAAAGCCAAAAACTTGGTAAAGTTTAACATATTTGCGAGTATTATATGTGTTTTTGTGGGTGTGTTTGGAGAGGAGGTCAAAGAAGAATGAGGGATGGACATTTGGTTGTTTGAGTTTATTTTAATTGTTATTTATACATAGAAGAACTGGAATTTAGGCCAGAGGTGACAAGGTGATGGTGAAAGAGTGGGAGAGCAGATTGACTAAAATACACTGCTATGGGGAAGCAGTGTGTAGACAGGAGAGGTCTGCTTCCCCATATGTGGATTAGCTCCCTGGCCAAGGATTGAACTCAGGGTATAGCAGTGATAGTTGATAGCATGATAGTACTGAGATTTAGCACTAATGTCACCAGGAAAGCCCTTATTATTATTATTATTATTATTTTAAAGATTTATTTATTTATGCATACAAGAACTGGAATGTAGGCCAGAGGTGTGGGGGGTGAGAGGATTCACCAGAGACAGAGTGGGGAGCAAAACAGGTGGATCTACTGCAATACACTGCTGAGGAAAACAATGAGCAAGACAGGAGAGATCTGCTGCACCATGTGGGTCAGATCCCTTGCCAGGGATCAAACGCATGCTGAAGTAGCTTGGATCCCTTGATAGTGCTGTTTCTTTAACCCCTGCATGACCAGGGAGGCCACCCTTATTATTAGTAGTAGTAGAGATTAGTTAGAAACAAAACAAAAGGTAAAGTTAATACCAATTTATTTATTTATTTGTCTATCTATCTATTTATGGAATTAAAGAATGTGATTACCTCAGAAACCAGGTTTAACATCAAGTATTTAATGGTTTATGTACTGGCAGTAACAGCTACTGCACATTTATTCTAGGATATGGAGAACAATAAATTCTAAGTGGTAAATATTAAACATAATACAGACAGGTCAGAGGAAATTCTGATAGTCATGCCCCAGTGAATATCTAACTATATATCAATATATACAAGATAATTTTTAAAAATTTTTCTAATTTCCACATGCTTTTATTGCAATCTTTCATTTCTTTGTAAATAAAAGTCTGTTCTTTCAGTTCCTTAGGTCCAAGTTTTTCAGTTATTATTTACTTATTTCTTTCATATTTCCTACCCACTCTATCAACAAATCCTGTAAAATCTTCCTTAAAATTTAATGCAGCCTAAATTCAGGCCAAGTGAAAATGAATCTCAGAATGAGATTTCCCCACAATTTTCAGATTTTTACATATGCACTCTTAAATTTGAAACATACTATATTACATAAAGATCTGTCATTGGACTTATGCTGGCAAAAGCCACTTGATTAAATGAGCCATGTGTCTGAGACAACATTCCAAGTTACTGTATTATGGTAAGATATAAGATATCAGATATAAATGAAGAGAAATAATTGTTAGTTTTAAACCTTTTATGTAATACTTATTAAATTTTGTATGGTGAATATTAAATTTCCTTTTGATTCTGTAAAAACACATTTTTACATTTGGATTTGCATTATTCTCTTCCTACTGAAAATATGACCTAAAACCACCAAGAGAAATTTTGGTTGTTTTTGGTAGTGGGTATTTTTATCTAATTCAATAAGGGCAAATGTGGAGTCGGGAGAGACTTTATAAAATTATTCTTGAATTTTTTCCCCAATAGATCTGTAATAAATATATCATCTCTAAAACTGGATTAGAAATCACTGAACCCTGAATAGAAGCGTATCACCCCAAAAGGCCACATGCTTTTGTGGGTAGAACTTTTGGGTCAATAAGCATTGTAAGATGTTAATTTTAAATAAAATTCTCTCTAAATGAAATGTGCACATGGTTTTATTTGAAATTACTTATAACCAAATAAGGTTGTGGTATCCCTTAACAAAATTGACCAAAGACTATTTTTTTTTAAAAATAACAAAAAAAAAAGATAGAAGCAAACATTCTATATATAGATAAGTTTTATATATGTAACAACATGGATGTGATTAGTAATATAATACTAAACAAGTAAACTAAACAACAAATGAGAGAAAGGACATTAAGGTGCTTTTTTTTTTTAAGTTACAAAAATAACTAGCGCTAGTTAAAGTACAAACTTCCCAAAGAGCATAATCTGCTGTACAAAGGGAACCTAGGATGAGGTGCCAAATCTGGGAGTTGTGAGAAGCCTTTGTATCTCCCCAGGATGCTCTCTCCAACCTCCCTGCAGCTCCTAGTTTGTGCTATGAGATTTTGCAGGCTGCCTGGAGAGATCAGTCAGCTGAGCAAGTGGTATCCAAGTTGCTCGTGGCTGACTGCAGCAGCCAGGAGATATGTTTGTCTCTCCCAGGCCACCTCTGTGTTTTCGTGCAACTCCCAGCTTATGCAGCCTGAGAATGAAAGACCCCTGCATCCCAGGGGTACAGCCTACTGAACAGGGCAGTGTGGCAGAGGCTAGATCCACATGTCCAAGAAACAGAAGCTAGACCCCTTACGTTTTGTCAGGTCCCTGCACAGGTCCCTGAGCACTGCTGAGTCCACATCTACCCAGTGTGGACTGGGGTCCACTACTTGCTCCCACCCAAACCTCAGCTTGCACCTGAGATCCAAAGGAAAGGTCCTGTCCACCAAACCTGCATAATTCTGAGCTAACTGCAACCAATTGGTTAGCTGTGGTTGAAGTTTCCTAAAGAGAACTCTAAGGGGATCAGGACTTGATGTGCCTTTGAATAGACCAAGACTACAGATCACTATTTCAGCTCAAAGGACTATAGTACCAAAGGAGGCTAAGTCCTTAATATTAACCTGCCGCAACTTTCACTTACCAGCATCCTCAGCCCACACAATGAAGCCTGGGCTCTTGGACCTCCACCCCAAGCCAGCTCTTGTGGTTCAGTTGTCCTGACTGGGGTCCTATTTTCAATCAATAAAACAATAACAACAAAACTCAGCATCCAAGGGCAACATTCTAGCCAATACACTGTAATCTACGATTTTAACTCAAGAGAGTTACAGTAGAACTGAGAAGGTAAACAATCTAGTTGGTGCCACAGAAATCATCACAAAGCACTAAACAAAATGAGGAAACAGAGGAATTCATCCCAAATGTTGGATGAAGACAAAACCTGGGAAATAACCAACAGTTCCACAGTTCTAGTCTACTGGAAGAAGAATTCAGAGCAACAGTCTTAATGAAACTTTCTAAACAGAACAATAAAAGAACACAATGGATAAATGAACAAAATGAGAGATACAACAAAGGACAGAGAAAATGTGAAGACATTCGAAAAATAACCAGCAGTAAGTAATGTAATTTTAGTTACAATGATCAATTGATAAAAACATAAAAAGAAGCAATATAATAAGAATAATGGCTACTTGGGTGTTTAGACGAGGCAAGCATGTGCTAAGGCAATGACAACAATACAACAACTAAACTAGTCTAAACTAGTAGTTCTTAGTCTGGGGTATGAAGTCATATTTCTCATTAAAAATATAATTGTAAGAAAACTAAATTAATTAAAAAATACGATTTGTCAAATTTTACCTTAATTAGATTAATGATGACTGATACAATTTAATTTTGCCTTTACTGCATCAGTAGTTTTGATTTTGGAACATATGAATTATCAACCTCAACATTATAAATTAGAAGCCAATTTTAGGATTTTAGGAAAAATTTACCCTGGAGATAAACTTTAACACTGAAAATCAGTCACTCCTATCACTTTTTCAATAAGAGACAAAATCATTTAAAAACAATAGCACCAACTACAGCAACAGGCTGTCAAAAAATGAAAAGCTATTCAGCGATATATGGTTATTTGCTTTTCATCAAGATGCCTATTCTGAAAAGTCCAAACAAACTGTAAATTTCTTTACAATGGATCTTTGTCAATAAAGTAAGTTATAATGCAACAATTTATCATAAAAACTTTTTGCTTTCTCTTTATTTCCATTTTAACATATGTTTATTATTCCTATATCTGAAATCCCTATATATCCTTAAGTACAGTGATTCTGATTTCAGGACATTAACAGTCTTACAAATAAGCTCATTAATATGTTTCACCAGCCAAGGAAGAGGCAGCATTCACCCAAAGGGGTTTTATTCCCATCAAAGGGGACAGATGTGCCTTCTAACTTAAAAAAGTTGAAGGTAAAGGAAATTCAATACAAATAAATAACATATCTATGGATGATATGAACAAAAAGGAATCTGTCCATTTCTTCTGTGAATTGTTTTAAGATTAATTATATTCATGCAAGAAGAACTGGAGGGTAGGCCATAGGTGTGGGGGGTGAGAGGATTCACTAGAGACAGAGTGGGGAACAGAACAGGCAGACTAACTGAAGCACACTGCTGAGGGGAGCAGCGGGCAAGACAGAAGACATCTGCTGTGCCATGTGAGTCACCTCCTTGGCTGGGGATGGAACTCATGCCACAATGGCTGCAGATAGCTTGATAATGCTGAGTCTTAACCCCTGCACCACCAGGGAGGCCCATGATTTAGGTTAAACTTCTGCAGCAACTTTAGCTGTTTTCTGTTGGTAGAAGTTTCCTTCAGATCTGACTTTCAATATAGTTACTTGCATGATGAAAAATATTCTTTTTAATGCACTAAACAATGTCTAGGATCTTATCTGTAATGACTCCAAATTATTTCCTCCCATATTATATTGGCTGAATGAGATTAAATATATAACAATCATCATGTTAATGGCAATATTTCATTGGTGAATCTAAATTTATGTTTAAATCTCATTTGTGTGAAGTTCTTAAAGTAAACCAGATTTTGCTGTAAACAATTTGAACATATTAATTCTTAAATGTTAACATATGGTGACCTAGCAATTTTTAGCTTCATAGAAAGAAGAGGTAAATAAGTCACAGGTAAGTAAATATACAAGGTCATACTGCTGATAAGTACTGGATTTTAGATTTGTAGGTGTTTTGTCCAATTGCATACCCTGTGCTCTAAATATAATATTTTGTGACACATGAAAATGATAGAAAATCAAGTTTTAGTGTCTACAAAGACACTTTTTCTTTTAAAAAAAAAAGAGTCCTATTTATTTTTTTATATATTCTCTGTGGCTGCTGTTGTACTACAAAAACATATTTGAGTAGCTATGACAGATGGTATGGCCTACCAACACTAGAATATTTGTTATCTCTGTTTATAGTTAGGTTTGTTAACCCCTCTCATTTACTACCCACATAATAATCATTTATAATCTGATATATGACCCATATAATAAGAAACAAAGAACAGTTCTCTTTGTGTGACTAATGCTCTTTATATTGTAATAATCCTGTTCTGATTAACTCAGTTAACTAGATAAACAATTGAAATTCTGCCTATTTTGAAAAATAATGGTGGCTCGTTATGGCAATCTTCACTTAAATAAAATACAACTGATGTGTTTCTCTTTTCAAACATTAAAGGTTTTGTATTATATGTAATTTTAGTCTTCTTTTTTTTTTAGATTTTTATTTTTATACATAAACGAGCTGGGGTACAAGCCAGAGTCACGGGAGGTGAGAGGATTCACCAAACAGAGTGGGGAGCAGAACAGGCAGATGGACTGAAATACACTGCTGAGGGGGGCAGCAGGCAAGGCAAATGAGGTCTGCAGTGCCATGTTGGTCCCCTTCCTGGCAGATGCTTCACAGTGTGGCGCTCAACCCACTGTACCACCAGGGAGGCCCTATATGTAACATTAGTGTTCTTATTTAATCTCATTTTTAAAAATCTAAGATATAGTCCTGAAACTAGAGCTTTCCAACCCACAAGCCTACCCTGACTTAAGGATCATAAGTGGACCAGTCAAATTCAAGCTTTATAGTTGTCAGTCAAGGACTTCAGCAAATCACGTGGATTAAAAATGGAAGTGCGTTGATTGGTGCTAGGATTTAAAAAGGTCGAGTCAGACATGGGCGGGAACCCTTGCAGAGTATATAGGGCAGACCAGGAGCAAGCTTGAGTTGTCAGTAGCCAGACTCTGAAGGAAGAAGCAGCGTTCAACAGACCACCTGCATGGGAGTAAGCACCTCCACAGACACCATGGACTTCTAGACTTTCAAACATCCAGATCTTCGTAGATCCTCATAGAGACCTGGCTGCTGTGCCTACCTCTGGCCTTGCCTCTGACATTTCCTGTAGGGAGCACTATTAGCCTTTGCCCAGCATTGTCTGTAGTACTGGTGTCTCTGACACCACCTCTTGGTGACTCTGCTGAGTGGAACTACTGATCAGTGAACATCACTCTCTCCAGCCATCTTTGAGAGCTATATATTGCCTCTGGTTCTTGGACACTACCTCCTGGTGCCATTGAGTCCATTGTTGTCCAGTCTGGCATCTAATGCTTCCATCCCAGCTTTCAGATTGTTGCAGTAGAGTGCTGTAGTGTCACCTCACCACTTCCAGCTGCCACCATGAGTTGTACCCTGCTGTACTACCTACTGATATGCCACCAGCTGCAGACCCTCATGGATGGGACAGCACTGTCCAGCATAAGTGTCCTTTGTTTCAGACTGCTAGACACTGCAGAAACTATCTGGGGTCAAATAGCTTGTCACTCGTGGCCTTAGAAACTCTCTTTAATCTCTTGTTTGTTAAATAAACCCAATAATTCATGGACCCTGAACCTAAGTGATGTCTTGAAATTGAGCAGTTCCCCTCCGTGGTACTGTCCTTTTACTGCTGAGTACTGTTTAACACTGGTTAGTCCCTGTCCACAAAGACTCTAGCACTCAAATGCATAACTGCATTCATTATTTACTTATAAAAATATGAGCTATGTTTAGGGTGCAATTTCTTTTTAATTCTATAATATTGGAATAGATTTAAGTTGTGACTAGGTTAATGTTGCTTATTTTAATGATACCACAGATTTCCCAAGAACAGGTGTTTTGGTTTACTGTTTTTGTTTCTGTTTTAGGTTGTTGCTCTCATTATGTATTAGAGATCTTTTGGCTTATTTCCTTGGAAGAGTTTAATTTTCTTGTAGCTGACAACATTAAAAATGAAATTCATATTGATGACCTAAAAAATGGTTATCACCAGGTAAGATTTTGTAGCATATAAATGATAACTTGGGATTCTATACTATTAAACAAAGCTCTCCCTCCACACATTTTCTTTCATCAGAAAGTCTCATTTAACTATATCAGAAAATTCACTAGTTCTAAAGGTACAGATCTGGGCCTCCCTGGTGATGCAGTGGGTTAAGCAAAGCATTATGAAGCAAACCACAGCCACTGCAGCACGAGTTCGATCCCTGCTGCCAGCCAGGGAGGGGACCCACATGGCACTGCAGATCTCTCCTACCTCCCCCCGCTGCTCCGCTCAACAGTGTGTTTCAGTCAGTCTGCCTGTTCTGCTCCCCACTCTGTCTGGTGAATCCTCTCACCTCCCATGACTCTGACCTGTACCCCAGTTCTTGTATGCATAAATAAATAAATCTTTAAAAAAAATAAAGGTACAGCTATAAGAAAGAGCAGCATGATCTTCACACAACAGTGTGAATATTTTTTTCATCGATGCTCATTGTTTGCTATTATTTGACTAGGAATATTAGTGATAAGTTTTTTTCAACTGATTAAAATTTCCTGGTGTTGCCTTAACTCCGTTTTCTCACTTGTATTTTTTTCATTGTTATTTTAATCTACAAGCCACATTTATACTCATAGCTTTTTTTTTAATCATTTGCATATACCTTTGACTATCTAAAGTATACATTGTCAGCTCTAAATTTCCTCTTGAGCACCAGTCTTGTGTGTCTAAGTGTCTGTTGAATTTCATTCCTCTACATTTCACGGACAACAATTTCCTAAAACCCAAACCTGAATTCAGTTGGTTTACCTTACTTTTCCAAATCCATTTCATTCCTGGTATTCTTAATTTCAGTGAATTGTACGAGTGTCCTCTCAATTTTTTGAAGCCAAAATACCAGATTCATTCCAGACATTTTCCTTTTCTTCCTCATGGCCTTGCCTTTTTCTCCCGTACATTAAAATTACTGGAGATCCAATATCAGCTCTGAAGTGTCCTTCTGTAATCCCTCCTCGCCATGTCAACAATCGCATCCCCAGTTTTGTTCATCAACTATTATATTTCTTATTTTTACATCATTTTCTTTACTAGAGCCTATGCCTAAATGCACTGTCAAACTATCCATTTTTCATATTTATAGAAATTTTTGAAAAAAAATATTTTATGCAATTTGTGCAATGCGGGCTGAATTAAGTACAAGGATTACAAGTAACTAGTCTATCGACTCTAAAATGCATGTCTTTTTACTTCTGGGTACACCCTATATTTCAGCTTTGCTCACATAAGGGCATTTCCCAGCACAGGTCAGTTTCCTACTTGTGCTCTTGGGCTTTTTGACACAATGCCATCTCTAACCTAGTTTGTTCTCTTGCCTTTTCTACCTAATTATCCTACTGGTTCTTTCAAACACAGTTTATTTGTAACATCACTTTAAATTCTTACTAGAGTTGTTAGTAAAAATGGCAGAGTAAAGAAATACAAAAGTTCATCTTTCCTTAAGGGCAATAATAAACTTGAGAACAACTGTCAGAATCAACCTTTTTGGAACTCTGGAAACTGACCAAAAGCTTGCACCAGAAATGGTAATGTTAAGACAAGTCATCTGAATATTGGTAAAGACAGAGAAATTTGTGGCATATAAACTACCTCGTTTCCATTTTGCATTCGCTAGTTATGCAATGTGTTTGTGAAGAACAACCCATTATCTCAGTGCAGGTGCCACTACCAGAAAGACCAGAAATAACCTCATTTGCAAAGAATTCTGGTTGTTTGGTCTCACCTGTCTTGTGCCATCCTGACAGATCAGATCAAAGGGTTGGTTTTCATCTTGCTAAATAAGGACTGCTCCAGTCCAAAGGTGGCACTCTGGGGCATTAGTCAGTCAAAACATTTACAGAGAGATATATTAGCCCTCGTCTGGAACAATGGATAAAACTTGGAGCAAACCAGTACCTAGTCAAAAGTTTGGGGAATAAGATGCTGTAGGTAATGTGCTTTTTAAAAGTTCTAATATATTCCAGGGAATCTAGAATGTTTTGCAAAATCCTATTTCAGAACACAAGCTCAAGAAAGAACAAAAAATTCACTAAGCTCTCACCTCTCACAGACCTTCAGTTTCCACACAGGGAAGATGTGCCTGGTTAGGACAAAGTTGGAAAGTGTCTGGCTGAGTTTGAAAGTATGCTCAGAATGTCAAACAAGTATAGAGGTCATTGGCAAAGACTAAGAACTTACTATTTCCAGGTGTCTAAGCAAACCTAGCTCCAACCTCTAACTTATCACTAAACTATTAGAAAAGTTATCACTGATGACATGTCAAAAATGCAGAGGTTGCAAAATTAGATCAGGGAAGTCACAAAATAAGCAATGATAACAAGGGAGGGAGGGAGCAGAGAGGAAGGAAGGATAATCTGAGTTCCAGAGCTATACATTATCACATTAACAGTGTTTAGTTTTATTTTTAAGATTTTTTATTTATTTATGTATATAAGAGATGGGGTACAGGCCAGAGATGCAGGGGGTAAAAGGATTCACCAGAGATAGAGTGAAAGCAGAACAGGCAGATCGACTGAAATACACTGCTGAGGGAGCAGATGGTGAGGAAGGGGAGGTCTGCTACACCATGTGTGTCTGTCTCCTCCCTGGCTGGAGATTGAACTCATGCTGCAGTGGCTGCGGATGCTTCATAGTGCAGCACTCAACCCCTTGTACCGCCAGAGAGACCCTAAGTATTTAGTTTTCAACAACAAATTTGATACCTATGAATAAACATGACCCATAGACAGGGAAAAAGTTAACGGCAAATACTCTGAGGGAACTCAAACATTGAACTTACTAGACAAAGACTAATGCACCTATGTAAATTTCAGAATAGGGAAATCCACTGAAACAAAATATAGATTAGTGGTGTTAGGAAATAATGACAGGGAAATGGGGAGTAACACCTTAATGGATCTGGAATTTCTTTTGGGGGATGATTAAAATTTTCTGGAATTAGTATAATGTTTGCATAATATTATAAATAAACTACATACCATTGAATTGTACAATTTAAAATGATGCATTTTATGTTATGTGAAGTTATCCCCATTAACATAGTTTCTCTCCAACTGCCCCAAAAAGACTTCTTAGACTTCTCCACATTAGGTAGTTTTGGTACTTTTTACGTAGGAATCACAGAACGCATTACATATCTCTATCAGATTCTCTTCAAACTGTTGTTACCTTGCATGTCTTTTCACCTTGACTGTTAGTAAAGGAGGATTAGTGATAATGTCTTGGCCTAATGGCTAGAATAGTGTTTGATGTACAAATCCACTGCCCTGGAAAAAAACTTAAAATAGAAGCCTATAGATGCCTAATAGGGATTTCTCAATGATCGTAAGGCTGCTTCAAAATGAGAATTGTAATTGTCCTGAAAAGAAAGGTTCAGAAGAAATATAGTAGATAGGAATGAGATTGGAAATGCTGCTGCAGGTGCCCACCTAGAAAGCCATTTTTCAAGGGTGGCCAGACATAAGTGAAACAATCCAACTGTAGTACATAATTTATAAAATTAAAATACAGGAAATTGAATGCATTACTGGATATCAGAAAAAATAATAATATGAGAGTAAATGTTCTATAAAGAACTAATGGGGAAGTTAGAAATGGATCTGGGCCTGAATAATGGTTACTTAAACCTTCTCTGGGGAAGTGACTCATCATCTCCCCATCTGTATACTACTTTCTACCACACTCAATTGGGTTGCTATCAAAATAAATGTGGTTAACAGATGTCTTAAAGTCTAAGACAATTAATTGGATATGATAGAATAAGGAAACATTTAAAATCATAATTTTGCAGATTTGATGGCTAGAAAAATGGTAGTGCTTCTAATAGAATAAAGAAGACAAGAAGAATGGTCCATTTTGAGAAAGAGATGATGACCTCAGGACTGAATAGGTTACATTCAAAGACTAAGGGGGTCAAGCATATAAAAACACTAAAATTCAAGGATGAGGAATAAAAGCTTTCTTAATATAAACTCAGTTATTACAAATAAATCAAAATAGCTGTCTTCAAATATACTACTGGGATTTGTTGTCACAAATGGCACTCAGAAATTTATGTAACTTATAAGAAACATATTTTTAGCAAATTATCTTTTAATTCATATTTCTAATAGACACTGATGATATAAAGATTGTTCCACTAATTCATTTAATCAATATTTATCAAGGGTCTGTTATATGCTAGGAATAGATGCTGAGGATAAATGAACACTGTGAAATTCTTGCCCTTATGAGGTATGCATACATCACAGGAGAGTTAAATACAAGTCAGTCAAGTAAGGTCCTAAAGTTTGATTTAAAAATATCAGTATGGGCCTCCCTGGTGGGAGGCAGTGGGTTAAGCAACGCAGTGTGAAGCAAACCGCAGCCACTGCAGCATGAGTTCGATCCCTGCTGCTGGCCAGGGAGGGGACCCACAAGGCATGGCAGACCTCTCCTGCTGTGCCTGCTGCTCCTCTCAGCAGTGTACCTCCGTTGATCTGCCTGTTCTGCTCCCTGCTCTGTCTGTGGTGAATCCTCTCAACCCCCTGCAACCTCTGGCCTGTACCCCAGTGCTTGTATGCATAAATAAATAAATCTTTTAAAAAAAGTTTAAAAATATCAGTATGTTGTGCATTATAAAGCTCTCATCACATAACTTTTCCCCCTCCTCCTCAACAGATTAATACACTGTTATTAACTTCAAGTCAAGCACCATATGCTTCCAGGTAGAAGCATTTTTATTAGGTCATTTAGTTCTGAGCTGTGCACTCACCTTCTTTAGTTTGTTTTTATTCCCTCTACTGAGTAAAAACAGTCCTTATCACCAGGGCATGGATGAGAAGACAAATACAGAAAGGCCTATCAGATGACATTCCTGTCGCAAAAAGATTTATAGTGTGAAGAATGAAGCATAAATGCATACAAGTAGCCTAGGGGTTGAGTCTCAGCACTATCACCACTATGGCCTGAGTTTGATCCCCGCCAGGGAGCTAATCCACATACGGCACAGCAGACCTCTCTGTCTCACCCGTGGCTTCTCTTAGCAGCATATAGTAAATATCCTGAATAGTTAATCCATCTGTTCTGCTTCCCACTCTGTCTCTGGTGAATCCTCTCACCACCCATACCTCTGGCCTATACCCCAGTTCTTCTACGCAAGAGAGAGAGAGAGAGAGAGAGAGAGAGAGAATGCTTCTTTACCACTTAGGGCCTCTGCACCTGTGTGCATATGGCCTCCCTCTGCACACTATTTATCTGAAATAAATAGATAAGTTACTCCATATGACTCCTTCAGACAATGGCCCACATCACAAGGCAGTCAGGGACACCTAGGTAGCCATTTGACTGATTGTGTGGCCATGCTTTGAGGCGGTCTAGGAGTAGCTTGGAAATTACAATAAGCACCTGCACGGGAAGTACTTTCTCTATATGTGCCAACGTGTCCCCCTTCCCCTGTTCCCCATAAAATTGATTGTCCTTTGTTCCCCTTGAGTCCTGTTCCCCATAAAGATGAATACCCTTTGTCTCCATGGACCCCATCCCTCTTGCTATTATCATATGATCAATCATGCTTCTGTATCTTTGCTAATAAATAGCAAGAGGGCTGCTCACTGAGTAGCCGTCTTGCCTTGCAAACCTGCTCCACAACTCATCCTTCAAATGTGTCCCCGGGAGCATGCTGGTGTGCTCCTGACCACCAGAGATATGGTTTCAAAGGTATGGATTGTTAGTTATCTATCACACCTACCAATTCAAAATCTAATCAAAATTCTGAAATTAGATTTAAGAGTTAAATATCAGTGTCCCGTTACTGTAGTCAGTATACCCTAGATCAGTGTATCCTGTTGTAGTCAGGATATCCTAGGTCAAGAGGACAGTGTGTAATCAAAGTGAAAAGAGGTATTTTATATTCCATTATTTTATCCCAGTATTATTTAAACAGTGATTGGTGTAATCTCAGGAGTCAATAACAGTAGCATTTTGCTTTACTATATTAATAATCATACATTTCTCCAATTTTCAAATTTAATCCCTTTAACATTATCAATATTAATTAGAACTGATGTTTTAAATGACAATTGGTGTGATTACAGCATCATTGAAAGTCTGTAAATAGTTCATAAAGTAGTTTAAGTTACTTTAAATTGTTTTAGAATCTATAAAAGGAATATGCATCCATCTCAAATAAGCTTGGAGAAAATATTAAAAAATGATCAGGCACTAAGCCATAGAGAGACCTTTTATTACTAAATTTCAAAAGAGGAGTTTCATTTGCATGTCCAAGGTAAAATTACTCAAGGAATTTATTTTGAATTTTTAAGCAAATTCATTCTAACAGCCAGCAACTTTAACTTGAATGACTGAAGGATAGATAGGATGGGATATAAAAAGGCAAGGGAAGTATAAGCTGGAAAGTGCATTGCAGTAGAAGAAACATGAGCCAAGATACAGAAGTTTAAGTGATGGACTTGGGCAATGACATGTAGTTAGACTCAGCCAGAATTGAGTGAATATGACAGATATGCTGAAAAAGAACAGACCCAAATCTTTAGTCTTTGTATTAGTCAAGACTCTTTCATTGGTAAATCATTCATTTCTTATGTAACTATGATTTGAGGGTATACAACTGATTCAAAGTTGTTTCTATTTATAGCATGAGGAAACATGACAATATTTTCAGATTTTTTTCTTTCTCCAGGCAGCATGATGACTGTCATAAAAAGTTTTAGCTGAAAATGTTTTATCTGCTCCAGCAGACATATCTTAAAGAGAACTTTGATTAACTCAGTTTAATTCACATGCCCATCTCTAAATCAGTTCTTTCTGGCTAAGGGGCTGGAGATTCATTTGCTGTAAAATGGGTTATATAACCACCACCACACATCTGCTATCAAATTTTTTCATAGGACTGATTATGTGTTTTCAATTACCTAGTAAAAATTACCACAAAATTAGAAGCTTAATACAACACAAAGTCATTCCTTGTAGTTTCTACTGTCAGAAGCATGATCATGGCTTGAAAGTTTCTTTTTCAGGGTCTCACAAGGCTGAAACATTCAGTGCAGCTGCATATTCATCTGTGTTTGGGAAACTACTGTATCATATTGTTACCTTGGCATCCATCGTTATAGTCAAGTGATCAAAAGGTCTTGAACTGATTCTTGTCCCTCCTGAGATCACAAGAGCATGTCCTAATGGCAACAGTCCCCGGAATCACAAGTGTAATTTCTTGATACGACTTTCTAACCATCCTTGTGATAAAAACACCCCCACTCTCCAGATCTTCCCTGTATATCTCATATAAGATACCCCAAGTTTACTGAAACCCAACTCTTGCTGGTTTCAATTGATCAATTTGGCCTATATACCTGCAGACCTGTATATAGGTTTATACCCATGTTCTCAGATTCCCTCTGCTGCACCCTGCCTCTCTCTGGTGGGGTCTAGAGGTATGCTACTTAACTCTTCCACCAAGCATGAGTAATACCTTCTTGATTTCACTTTGTCTCTTGTACTTTGGTTGAGCCACAGCTCACCATCAGACATGTTGGGTTTACTTACAATAAATATTAATTTAAGAAAGTCAAAACAATCTGGAAGGTAGACTAAGGAATATAATCTACTTCATTTTCCCTCAGATTGTTGGCAGAATTCATTTCATGTGACTATAGGAATCAGTTTTCATCCTGGTCATCAGCCAGGGACCAGTCTTAGCCCCAACATACTGCTTGTAATTTCTTTCTTTATGGCCCAATCAACGCAGGACAGCTTAGTTCTTCAAAGCCCACAAGAGACTTTCCTTTCTCTCAATTCTATAATAAATTCCTACTTATCATGCATTTAGTTGAATCTTTTCTTTACAATTTAAAAATAGCCTTGAAAGTGTTATATATTTCATTATATTTTTTTCTTTTTACATGCTTTTTTTGTGGTTATTAAAATGTATATGCATTTTTATTGAATAGTGGTTTACAACACCACTCATGAATCAGAGATATAGGTTTATACCTTATCATAGGGATGTCACCTCACCACATCCACCACATATATTTTTCTTCAATTTATCACTTCTAAGGCTCTTTTGTAGAAATAAGCTCTTACAACCCTTTCCTACTATTTTGTCATACAAACTCCAATTCATTGACTAAAAGCAATGACCAGAAATCAATGACAAAATTACTTCTATTTTGAGCAGTCTAAGAATATCACTAAGAAAATGGACACTTTTTAAAAGTATAAATCAGGACAATTACCTGTATGAAGCATATTTGGGAGACCACATTTAAAGTTTTAAATCTTCCTCAAAGGTTAGTGTTCTTTTGTGGATTGACATCGATATTGTAGTACCCATTTAAAATATCATTTTTAACGTTAAACATATATTTTCTGACATAATATACACTATAAAAGATAATGGCAGAATTATTTTCTTCACTATAGTAAGATTTAGTGTGGGCCTCCCTGGTGGTGCAGTGGGTTAAGCAATGCACTACGAAGCAAACTGCAGCCACTGCAGCACAAGTTCAATCCCTGCCGCTGGCCAGGGAGGGGACCCACAATGCATGGCAGACCTCTCCTGCTGTGCCCGCTGCTCCCCTCAGCAGTGTACTTCGGTTGATCTGCCTGTTCTGCTCCCCACTCTGTCTGTGATGAATCCTCTCACCCCCCCCACACCTCTGCCCTGTACCCCAGTGCTTGTATACATAAATAAATAAATCTTAAAAAAAAGATTTAGTGTAACCACTTTTTACTCTGATATAACTCAAAATCATATTGAACTTGTGGTTAACTAAAAATTGCAAATATTATACACAAAATCTCTGTGTAGCTGGTTTTCCATATTGCTGCACTTAAAGAGTTTTTACCAAAACAAGTTCTACTATGCATGTCTGCAAAATTTATTCTTTCTAGAGTAAGTCTAACTTTCTTCAGATACATAATTATCCATACAGGCTAAAAAGTTTAACAGTTTTTATTTATCAACAAATTTAAAACTTTTGCCTTCTCTACCTCGACTTCCAATTATTCACTAAAAGGTGAATGAGTACAGACAGGTCAGAGATAAGGACCCTTAGATTTCACTTCACTACAAGTTGGCATCAGTTTGCTAATGAATACTTTGAGACTATATTTTCATTTGTAGTAATAGCCACTTAATCATTAAATATCTAAATTTTACTAAGACCTAATCATAAGTACCACTAAAATCATAGTTTATGTATGCATCCATTTAATCTTTTTCCTAGATAACTATAGCAATTCCTCTTCTTTTTCTTTCATTTCTTCACTCATTTTTTTTTTCTTTTTAGTAATAGCTTCCATGGTTAACCCATACAAATTGTAACTCCCAAAACCTCAGGCACTTCCTATTATCTTCTACTCTATCTTTATTAATTTTAACATTAATCCATTTAGTTACTTGTTTGTCAATTATTTCTCATCCTTAGAATATAAGTTCCATGCTAGGAAAATATTCCATTTCCAGTTTTGTTCATTTTTTATTGATATATTTGTGTTCATATAATATAATGAATGCTTGGAAATAATGGACACCATTGAATATTTGTAAGGAAATGTACATAATTCTCTTCAAAGAATTTGTGTTATATTATCAATGTCTTTAATATAATAGTTTGTTTAATGATCAGCCATTTTCCAAGTTAACATTTCTTTAATCATTCTTTCTAGAACTTTCCTCAAAGCTTAGAATCACTTTAGTTTTTTTTTTAAGACTTATTTATTTATGCATACAAGAGCTGGGGTACAGGCCAGTCCAGGGAGGTGAGAAGATTCACCAGAGACAGAGTGGGGAACAGAACAGGCAGACTGACTGAAACACACTACTGAGGGGAGCAGTGAGCAAGGCAGGAGAGGTCTGCAGCGCCATGCAGGTCCCCTCCCTGGCTGGTAGCAGGGATCAAACTAGTGCTATCATGGTTGCAGTTTGCTTCATAGTGCTTTGTTTAACCCACTGCACCACCAGGGAGGCCCTAGAATCATTTTAGTTTTTTACAAATTCTATTCTCAATCATTCTCTCACCTTTTTCCTCAGATGTTTTCTTTTATTCTTCAAAAGGTGTTCAATTCATTGAGAATTATATAGTAGTCTAAATCAATGTATGTTTTCAAATTACACTATAATGGAAATCTCAAAATACAAGCTTAGAAAATACCTCAAACTAGATTTTGCCAAAAGTACACTAATAAGTTTTCACCTCTAATGTTATTATAGATATGATATCAGAGACCTTTACCTATATAAATGTTGCACTCCTATCAAATAGATAGTAATAAACAGTGAAACTTCAATATATTCTTTTCCATAATCAAGACAATATTAACATTCAACTAGCAAAGTTCTGCATAAAAGGGAATATCTGTTAAGAGTATTAAAATGCTAAGAGAGAATGCATTGACTATAAATGTATACTAAGAACCTTTCTGTATCATACTTTAGAAATTAAAGTTCAAGAACCATTGCTAATGAAAGTGAAAAATAATCACTGTACAAAAGTCATCTTAGTTTAGTGCCAAGAATTAATTTAAAATAATTTCACATTTGACCTAGAGACCCTTATGTTTTGGCCTACATCTGTATACTGCAAGTTCCCTTGTGAAATTAAATGAATTGTCTTGCTTTAATATCAACTATTTTTTAAAGTCTACTAAGAGTAAAGCTTGTTCATTGGTTTGCCTATACATGATAATTAAGAATGTCATCATTTTCTAATCATGAATTAATTCTCTTTTAAATAGGTATTAAGACAGCTCTTGCTAACTTCTGAATTAAAATGTAACACATTTACTCCCTAAGGGTACATATACTTATATACTGGCTGTGCAATAATGTGCCCTCTCTTATCCGTTGAACCACCATTAATTATGCCCTAGTAACAGTTTATTTTGATACATTAGGAAAGTAGTTAATCAAAAGCAGATTATACTCATAAAAATATGGTTGTTGGCTTGCCTAGACCTTGAAATGACTCTGCTGAATATACTTGATTGGCAGAACACTTTGCTACTTTCATTACTACTCCTCAAATTCCAAGCATCCTCAGTACGATTCTAAGTAGAGATCTTACTATTTCATCCATTCTAATTTGAATATCTAGCTGTGGATAAATTTTCAGTTACACTTGATCTTCAGTTCTTCATTCCCTACTTCTTTACTTCCTTATGCATTTGTTAAAAATCTCTAGGACAGATTTTTCCCAAGCTTCTTTTGTAAGATAGAAACCTGAGTTAAAATTGTACAAAATAAAACTCAATTCCTAAAAATCACTAAACTTTAAAAAGGATCTAAATGACAGGCCTCCCCAAGATGTTCAGAATAGTCCTCCCCACAATGTGCGACATAGGCATGTGAATTATTTCACATAGGTCAGCTGAGACACTGCAAACTCATGAAAAACTTTTACTACTCCCTTAACTACCAAAAGGTATCAATATTGGGGGGAGGGGCGATCAGGAAATATAACTTTTGGTGTATTTTACCAAAATTAATCTTTTTATTTAAAAGGATCATCCATATGGCACAGCAAACATTGAATTGCAGAACATCTGTTCATCATATGAATCACAGTCTCATCATTTACTCTTCTGGAGGCCCCAGGTCCCTATGCTACTCCTGTATTTGGGATATATGTTCCATTTTGTCATTGAAGGAATGATTTGAAAACTTTATGACTATAATATCAATGTCCTGTTTTTTCCAGAGTCTCCAAAGTTTCTTTCATTTAGAATCTGAGGCCATTGTGTCATCTCTTAACTTGCTGAAATCTATATTCCCCAAATATAAAATCAGTAAAATAATTCTCTCAACTTATTTTTGATTCTGTCATGTTTTTACTCATTCTTTTGGAGAACATACATTGAATATTTACCATTGTTTAGAAAATGAACTCTATTACAGTTCTCAGACACAATTAAGGAAACATGTAAGTTATATTTGTTAGTATAATGTAATAAAAGCCATGTTAAAGAGAAACACTTTACCATGGTATCTCAAAGAAGAACAGAATATTCTTTAGTCAAAAATGTTTTCTTAGGAGAGGAAATATCTAAACTGATCTTAAGGAGGGACATGCCAGTTAAATAGTTTGGTGTGAGAGGACCCTAAGTCTGTAAGTATACTGGAGGAGCAGTTTCCAAGGCAATCTGATATGCCCTTGGAAGCCACTGCCCCTTGTCAAGGTCACCTTGTTCTGGTTCTTAGTGACATAACAGCTCCTCAGACCTTGATGCAGCCACATGTGCCCTGCCTGCCACTATACTCCCAGGGAGAGTATGCTGAGGCCAGCAGCCCTTGTGCCTTGATACTGCACCAAACTGGAAAAGTGGGTGAACCCACCACCTTCTCTGAGACCCTGGACCAGCCTTGTAGTCCCTAGACAGTCACGATAAACTACCTCTGAGGCAGTGAATAGTGCTCAAAGGTGAAAGTTGGAACTTCCCAAACTCTAAATCCCCTGTCAGAATGGAGTCTGTTGGGAGCCAGAGATGGAGAGGAAAGGAAACTTTAAAAGCTAAAGCAGCAGGCTCTCTCATTCTCTCAGTGGACAGCATTGGCTTGATTTTCAGTCCCTGCATTCATATTCAGATCTGCCTCTTTCTCCTTATCAATGCATGCCTGCTCTTGGCACCACTTCTGATCACAAGGCCAGTTGCTTCCATAGGCACATTCTTGGGTTCTGACTTCTGACTAGTGGGCAGGAGGGCAAGACACAGTGTTCTACATACAGCTGGGTTACCTGTCCTCCCAACCTCTGCTCAGGTGAGAGCAATCATCTTTCACTTGTGGTTTGTGACTTGGACTCTGCAGCACAGATACTGTCTGGGATAGGACTGACTGCATTGGCCACATATCAGTCTATGAATTTCCTCTCTCCATTCTCCATCTCTGTTAATATATCCTATTAATGTTGTTTCTCCCATATGTCTATTTTTAAGTCTTGTCCTGCATCGCAAGCACACAATGAAGACCCTCCAACCAGGTATTCCCTTTGAGAGAGACAGAGAGGGAGAGAGAAAGGAGAGAGAGAGAGAGAGAGAGAGTCAGAGAGAGAGTCAAGAGAGTGATAGCTTTGAGTTACTTGTAAAGTTCTTTATGCTAATTTTGGAAAGTATTATATATGTTTACCTACCAAATTCTCTATATAATTTTGAGTAATGGATTTTGGGACAAGTACACTGAAGACATTCTGTTTATTTTGCAATAATTTCTTTTCATATTGACTTTATACAGTATATTGGCAGTTATAACTAGTATGCTAGAATCTCAGTCCTCTCATTCAGGAAGACATTCTCAAGTTCAAAGAACCTATTCCCATGAAAATCACTAAAAAATTTCACTCAAACTTGCTTGTCTTTCCTCTCTTCTGCTGCAAGATAAAATTTGATCTGTTCACCTTTGACCCTTATCATGCATATATTCTCAAATAAAATTAGGTATTAGGCATTAGGACAGTGTTACTATTGTACATATCAGTTATAAAATATTCAAAAAAACCCACAAAAATGTAGTTGAATTCGTTTTTGAAGTTTTTCAACATTTAATACAAAAAAAAAAAAAAAAAGATAAGGAACAATGTAGTATTGTTCTTAGCCAGGGTCCTTTCGGGTCTTTCAGTAAGTCAGTGTATAAAATCTAAGCAAATCACTTGAAAACTGCTATTTTTCATGATTATCGGTGAAATGGTGATAATGACAGAACCTGTATAAATCTGAAAGTTTGAGAAACTGCTATAAAGTATATTATAAAGCAAATTTAAAGGTAATATAATTTTTAAAATAATCCAACAATTTACATATACTTTTGTTACAAATAAATCAGTTCTTTTTGACATATTTTAGCAACCTCTTACTCTGAAGATGCCAGACATGGATTAACTGATAGACACTGTATATACTGAATGAAGGCCATGAAAAATCAGTTTGATTCTCTTTATTCATATTTAGGATTAAACCAAATTATCCAAGTCTGACAAAATAGAGGTAATTTGTTCTAAAATATTGGTTGTATATCTGTATTAAAAATCAGAGACAAAAAATGTAAGAAGTGATTATCAGATTGATAAATTGACTTCTTTAATAGGAGTGGAAAAAACACACTTTTCATTAAGTACCTATGCACAAGAGCAATTTTAGCATCAATACTGTTACTATTAACAAAGTTTCTAAGAAAATATACTTAATTGTAAATGCATTTTTTGAATGTGAGTCAGATTATTTCCATACAGCATTTTGCATGTTAAAGTACTACACACTGAGTCACTTCTTCCTTCATTTAATTTTCTGAAAATAAGAATTATAAGAACTCAAGAAAGAGTGGTTGTTAAATTTAGCATAATAAATGAATAGACATTATGCTAATTAAATGTAGTAAGGATGCTAATGTCATTTAGCTAATGCTGTAGTGAAAATCTATCCATCCTTTTTAATGGAGTCACCTATAGGCATTTGGCATCTAATGTAGCAAAAGAGCTGCAGCGTTACACTTTATTTTAGTTTCAATAATTCATGTTTGTACTAATACTTGGTGGAGTAGGAAATTGAAATACTATGCTAAATAGTACATAGGTAATATTAAATATCTACAGTGTTCAAATCATTAGTCAGATATCTTCTGGGTATTACAGCCAAAGTAAGCTTTGTCCTTATGTTTCTTTCTTTATAATTTGTATAAAGAACAGAAAATCAAATTTATCGCCATAAAAGATATATTTTGACTTTAAATCCTAAAACGATGTATTAACAGGATGGAGAATAAGCAGAGGCTAAATAGCTTAATTCAATCACTCAAATAGAATTTGAAAAGGTACAAAGTACCAAGCACTATACTAGGTATTCATTCACATAACAAACATAATCCCAATACTTAAAAATTGTACCATCTAGTTGAAGTGGAAAGGTAAGCCAGAACAATAAATCAATGTAAAGACAATGAAAAGGATACTATGGTATAGAATAATAAATAAGTCTATGAAATATATATAACTCACTGATGCAACTAAAATTTTGAGGAACTGTAGATTAATGACCTCATATTTTAAAAAGTCAAGTAAACAGCGCTACTTAACATTTGTTTGAAGTTATGTTTGCTATTTCTAAGGTTCATTCTGCTTCAATATTTGCTTTAATAAGAGGTGTCTGGTTCAGCTGTTGTCTCTTTTCACTGATCTGTTTATAATTTACAAATATAAAACTTTATTTCCTATGTTCCTATGATCTCATCTAATTAAACCACATATGGGATATCAAGAATTATATTTATCATCTTTTTGAAAATTTCCATGAATCAGTTTGCCAACTAGATTCAGTAAATGTTTTAAATAGTTCAAATTCATGAACAGAGAAAGATTTATCGTTCACTACTGCTACCATTTGAATGCTTAACAAATAGACTTATGTCCCTAGGTTATAATTCTAAACTTCACCATTCCCCATGTCCTGCCCATTAAATAAAACTCTCTAATCACAACTTTTTCAAATAGTTATTGTAATCTATCTCTAAAATTCCTCTAAATTTACAGATAGACCTCATTTCTATAACTGCAAGCTATATGATTTTGACAGGATATCTTTGGTAATGATAATAGCAATAGTAAAAGAAAATTTGAATAGTTCACAATTTACTAATTATGAGAATGTTAACTTATCTGATACTAATCTAAATCAAACTGTATTAATCCAACCAAGACTCATTAGCATCATTTGATACCATAATGATAATATTAACCATAGTAACTTCAAGAGAGATGGGACAAAGACCTCAACTTAGGTTTTCTAACTCTTGTATTTTTTCCAACCTGTTATTTTGTCTCAAGTAAGACTGAAAAAGTTGGTATAATAAACATGCATGATGAAAGACTTAAAAGAAGTGAATTACATATCTATTTATGCTTAAATTATTTATGGAATATAATCTAGACAAATATGAATTAAGAAATCCAATTCAAATTTAGTATTTTTCTCTGAATATAAATAAGCAATTAAAGAAAAAAACTATGGAAATAAAATTTATGAGTTTAATCAAATGTTTATAAATGAATCATAATATATCCGAATAAAAGGAAAATTTATGTTAAAGAGTAAAATCAGATAGCAATCACCATATTTTCTCTAAAAGCCACTTTTAGCCTCTGTGTGTGTGTGTGATATATGCCTAAAATCATGGTTTCCTGCTGCCATAATTCTTTTTAGATATATCTATATATGTTTGTTTGCATTTTATTCTCTAATTTTAAGGGAGCTAAAGCAAAGGAAGCCATCTTTAAGGGATCAATGTTATCTGTATTTCCAAAAACTAAAAATGAATCAAATCAGATGAAAAAATGAAGATGATCCATTATATTAGTAGTCATGAATTAAAATTTTTCCAGAATTTCTGAATAAAATAACTATGATAAAATTATATGGCTTTATATACTTGGGTAAAGATATACCTGAGATTGCTTTAGAAAGTGTTCTAGGTTACATTCTTCAAACTGAGACTAAAATCACAAAATATAAATTACTAAAATTTACAATATAATCTATTAATGTTTTCTTTTAACATAACTAAAATATTAACTGTTAATTTTAATTTTGTAACAATTCCTAAAATGTATAGGGACTTAAAAAACAATTTGTTATACATTTTTTGATATATCCTTGGAATTTTATTACTGAATAAATTTATGTAGTTAATAGTGGTTCTCCAAAAAACAATGAATGAAGAAAAGGAAATGTTGTTTCAACTTATTTTTTAGAATTACTAAAAATTAGTATGTTTACTTCAATACTTACTCTTCTTGACAACTATAGATATTACAAATAGGAAAAAATAGACTTCTATACACAGGGTTACTATGAGAACAGAAAATATAAAAAAGAAATTTCAAAAACAACCATCAACCATCAACACAAACTATAGTTTCTATGTACTTTCAGTATTATTTAGTGGTGAATATATTTAATAAATCAATAGTTCTAAGTGATTTCTTTTTTAGTAACAAATGTAAGTTGTCAATTGACTTCATCCAAATATTAATCTTGAATTTAAGAATCTTATTTTTAGGTTTGTGGTGCATATGGATGCTTAGAAATTAGATGATGAATGCAAAAATATTTTTCTTTTTCTTATTATTAAAATCTTTATCTCCATGAATGTAGTCCTTTCTGGAATTACTTTAGTATATCAAAGTTTAGCTCAAGTTTCATTTTTATAACCCAAATAACTACACAGTACATTGGATGTAGTAGGCACTCAGGCAGTCTATTGAGTTAATGGATAGAAAATGTGTTTTACAGAATGTGAAAGCTACTTATTAATAGACTCTAGAAAGTAGCAACAAGTCTTCAGAAGGTACAATTATGTTTTTTTGAAAGGCATTGCCTCTTATAAAGATTTAGATATTTAGTCTATTAATTCTACTCTACAATATTTTGAAAATAAAAGTTTATTCTATAGAATACGGAGTGACACTTGCACATAAAAGTTTATTCTATAGAATACGGAGTGACACTTGCACAAGCAGGAAAGTGGAAGTGGAAAGAGAAAAAAAAAATCAGTTGGTTTCAAAGAGAGCAAACTGACACTATATCTCAATAACCACTAAACCATTGTTTGTATTTGTCACAAAATATCAGGAACAGTGTTCATGCTTAGTGGCCACTGGCACAGGAGTAATGTATGACAGAAAAAAATAATCTTTTTGTTTCACTGTGGTAGTAGGGCTTTTTGGAAACAATTTTTACTTGGCAAATTGACATAATAATTTTTCAGTTATTTAGACCAGAGAGAAAGCTCTGTTCTTTTTTTCTTATTATATGATGAACAAAAGGGTCATAGATCAGTTCAATGATTATTTTATTTCTATTCTTTTTAGTATTGAAATATATTTTCAGAAATATTAACTTTATGTAATGTGCACACCACTAACACTGCAAATATTTACAAATCTGTTAGTTTTGGAGAATTGTCTTCTTAGGTAGATGTCACATATATTTGGAGAGATTAAGATAATGAATCTCTTTTCCCAATCTATTTAAGTTATGACAGTGTAAAACAATCATTGTTCATGAGACAAATAAGAGTGCCTGTTTACTTTACATGAATTATTCTAAACGTTTCTTAGTAAAAACAAAGTATCAGAGAAATACTCCATTCCTGTGACAGGGCCCTGATTTTCATAATCTCTTTAAACTGCATTAAATTTATTGGATGTAAAGATGCTCAAAGTATTATGTTTTTGAGGTATCTTTGGAAGTGATAAAGAAAGACCACTAACTGAAAAATATAAATGTAACTATATATACACAGTATTAAACTACAGGGTACAAGCAGGTCCAGAGGATAGCAATAAATTGCAAAAGCAAGTGATCCAGATTAATATCAATGTCATTCCAATAACTCTTCTTCAATCACACTCTGGGTTTCTGGCTGACAATTGATGGAAAAAGAACAAGGATGAACTTGGTGTGTGCATGAGTTACTACATACATGGTCACACACCAAAGAGGCATTCTTCCTATAAGCCTATCATGACATAATAGGCCTATGATGACAGAAATACAGTTAGTCCCACTCATGGGGGCTACTCTAGATGCTGGTGCCTCAGAATATTCAACAGAATCCAATGCTGATCCTCTGTTATACAGTCATTCCTAGAAGATACAGTGAGCTACTTGGTGACAAGTTGATTACACTGGACTTCCTCCACCACTGGACTTCTTTCAGCATGATACAAACTGACTTGGATATGACTCAAATACTGGACATTGATTTTCCTTTCCAGCCAGCATCACCAACTATGGAATTTTGTAGTGACATGCTAACATAAGATCCCTTATTACATCACATGGGACCCATCACACAGTGTGCATCCATGAAGATACGATAGTGATCTATATCAATTCTTTCACCTACCACACGCTCAATAATTACTAGGCTGAAACAAACTTTTGAAACAGAATTTTGAAAGTTCATCTTAACATCCAGCTTAGAAATAGCTTCTCACATGGATGGGTCATAATTCTGGATGCAACAAACACTCTAAATAAATGAAAATCATTATACTTCTATGCACTATATACTACATAAAATATATAGGCCAGGGAACCAAGACTGAGAAAAGTGGTTACTGGGACTCCCTCAGGGATTTTGTGTTCTCAACAATTCTGTTTTAACAATATAGAGCTGGTCACCAGAGGTGAAATTTTACCAGAAGAGAGAATCTGATTAAAAGTAAGGACACACATGCCACTTGGTAATCTGCACTTCCTATGGTAGCAGAAGTGTCACCATGCTGGCCTGACCTTCAGGAATAAGCTATACAATGTGGCAGGAAATAATGCATTTGGTATTCACTTAATCAACTGAGATGTCTATTACTCCTCTTAAAATATGGTAAATCACACACTAAGAAATAAATGACATTTAGACCTACGTAGTTGTACAGAAGTAGAAAGTGAAGAGACCAATCAGACCCAAAGAATTCATTACCAAAAGATTTGAAAATATTATCTGAGCAGCAGAGCTCCTCAGGAAATCATATGATATCTTTATTGCAACTGTTCTTCCTCCATCATACTTTCAACAGCCTTTCAGGTAATTTATCTTACAGTGTATCTTCACTTTAGAGTCTGTCCTGCACCAACCATAGTTTTTTGGTGTTTTTTTTTTTTTTAAGATTTATTTATTTCTGCATACAAGAGCTGGTGGGGCACAGGCCAGGGTGTGGGCGGTAAGAGGATTACCAGAGACAGAGCAGGGAGCAGAACAGGCAGATCAACTGAAAGACTCTGCTAAGGGGAGCAGTGGACAAGGCAGGAGAGGTCTTGCACCCTGTAGGACCCTCCCTGGCCCAGGATCAAACTAGCGCTGCTGTTCTTAGGTTGCTTCACAGTGTTGGCACTCAAACTTCTGCACCACCAGGGAGGCCCACCAACCATAGTTCTAATGGATAATCTTCCATCTAGACAGACAATATAACTATTGAAAACAATGTAACATCTGATGAAAATTATATTGTATGAACTGCCAGTGTTGCTGATATGTAGTGGGGAGATGCACCATAGTGAAAGTGACATTCAGAAGAAAGGCCACAAACACATCAAATAAAATTCTAGCTAAATAATGATTTTGTATTTCACATTAAACATAATGTAATTAGAAGCAAAGTATTTAACCTTAGGTGAATGATGATGTCAATTTACTTTTTGAAAAAAGATCTTGTCTAAGAGAGTAGTTATTAGCCACATCTAATTATTGGGCAATAGGTGTTCAAATGTCACTGCTCCAAATCAAAATGTACTGAAGGGTAAATAATGCATGCATAGGATCTAAATTACAGTATAAAAGAATAAAATATATCATATTTGAATATGGATTTTTTTTTAAGATTTTTATTTATTTATGCATACAAGAGCTGGGGCACAGGCCAGAGTCCAGGGAGGTGAGAGGATTCACCAGAGACAGCCAGGAACAGAAAGAACAGGCAGACTGATTGAAACACAGGAGAGATCTGCTATACCATGTGGGTCCCCTCCCTGGCTGGCAGCAGGGATCGAACTCCTGCTACAGTGGCTGTGGGCTGCTTCATAGTGCATTTGCATTGCTTAACCCACTGCACCACCAAGGAGGCCCTTGAATATGGATTTAATGATACAATGCTGTTTTGGGTATATTGCATAAAATAAAATGTATTATTAAAAAAAAATCACTTTGTCACTCTGCAGACATGGGTCAATAGGACAATGGAAACAGGAATGGCCTGTAAAAGTCTATTGAAACACTCCATAAATGCAGTTGTCTGTAACTTAGGTATAACATTTTAGTGGAGCTCGGTAAGTATGAATATGTGGGGGCAGCAATTTATGATTTATTGAAATGAAGTCTCCTCAGCATCAACCAGGTGAGGACATAAATAAAATACTGGATGATTTTATATAATCACCTGCACAAAATTTATATTTCACTACAGTTAAAATTTTATATTAGGGATTTAGATAGATCCCTTGTATAAAAACTATCAAATATTTTCCAGAAGACTTCACTAAAATTACTGTTGACTGTAATATATAAATTAGAATGAATTAGGCTTCTTTCTCATCAGCATTAACATCATAGTCCACAACCAATAATAGCAAATTTCTGCCCCAGTGTTTTGGTAAAGGATTAAGTTAGCAGTCAGAGGTAACAAATATTTTGGAAGAAATTGGTTAAGTTTATCCTGCAGAAAGGCAATATTTCTTTTTCTGAGTAATTTGCACTTGATCTTAGCCCTAGAAATGAGTCTGAGTAATTTAAAAAATATTAAAAACATAAAGCTTCAAATATTACTTTGCAATTATCAGATAATCTGAATCTTTTTCTTTAGATGATTTTCTTTGTATTGCCTGACAAGTGTCCTGATATAATATATAGAGAGCAATTATGTAGGTGTCTAAATGTAGTAAGGGTCTGGTATCCTTGGTAACACTGCAACTAGAAAATGAGTTGGGTCAATGTCCAATTATGCTTAAGGTTAGAAAGTAAAAAAGCAATCTCTATTTTACAAAAACAAAATCCCTTCCAGATCCCTTAGTTTCTGTAAATGTCACTGATGGATTAGCTTTGGCAAAGTAATTGCTAAAGCTGACCATTATTTTATATTTAGACTATGAGGATTAAAGTGAGATCAAGTAGGTACAGGAGGAAAATGATCACAATTAGGCAGTGATGCTTACATTTATTTTAATTAACTCCTCTTTAGACTTTCTATCCTTGAGAGCTTTCCAGATAAATTTCATGACTGAGCCTCTTATTCAACAACTAAGTACATCCATCTCTATTTCCTCTCCATTTTGATCCACTCTTTCCTCCTTTAGATATTTAACTGTCATCCTTTAGTAAAAGAAATGTTGAACATATGTTTCTTTTAAAGATTCATTTCTGAGAATGAGTACAATGCACTCAGGAGTAAAATTAGAGCAGGCCATTAGATTTCCAAATAACACTGAAACTATGCCAGATATCTTTTTAAATAAACCTATGATAGTCTTGCACATAATAAAAAGTTTGTAAATTTTACAGAAACCTAAAAAAATGCATGCTATCATTTCCATTAATGAAAATAAGACCACATATTTTCCTATAGTCTATGAAAGAAGGAAACAGGAAAAGAAAATGGCAATAGTAACAATACATGGACAATAGCTTTGAAAAATGAATACTTATAAAAGATATATAATTTTCTACTTACAATACTATAATTTTCTAATTTTTTTCTTGCCACAGATTTGAACTCCATATTCTCTCACACAGTTAATATTAATAGTATATGTAAATGACTCATTAGTTGACTATTCTAAACAATAGGATTTTGAAGTCTTACTGTATGAAAGCATGGACATTATTTGCTTGACAATAAAGAAAATGAGAACGGGTGGGATATGGGTAGGGGGAGGCCCTATTTATGTGTGATCAATGCAAAATTGGATAAACATTTTATGACAGGTTCCATGTTAAAGTTGGTAACAAATATTCATGTTTTACATGAGCCTGTGATTAATAAAAATAATATCTTTATCAACAAAAATTCTATTCAACTATTTGAGTTTAGAATTTTAATTTATATTACTTTGATGATTTAGGAAAAAGTAGTATTATGGAAAGAAATGTAGCAATGATAGCAACAGAGGAAACTTTAATAAAAACTTTCACTATCTAAATGGAGCCAAAAGTTAAATATTTGTCAAAATGCAAGGTTAATTAAATTTTACAATCCAAGATGCCTTGAAAAAAATGTAAAATATTATGAAAGGCATAATATATTTACTGTATAAAGCTAGAATTTTAATCCAGCTTTGGAGTGAGTCTACATTCTTCCATGTATTCATTATGTGGAATCGTATAATTTAATTATTCACCTCCAGAAACACTGAGAGTCACCTCGAATAAGAAAAAGTACTCTATAATCTATAAACGTTTAAATAATTGATCCCATTTTCTTCCTTCCTATTCTTTTTGAAATATAAGTATTTTCTACATTTATATCTTTTTTAAAAAAAGAAAAGGTGACTAAAAGCTAAATACTGTTCAAAATGAATGACTGAAAGCTTTGTTTGTAAAAGTTTTAAAAAATATTTTGAAGATAAATTCAAAAAATATATGGAATTTATGCCATAACTAGTTTAGCCTAAAGAAATAAAATATTTTAATAATAAATGATCTGTAAAGGATCAAAAAGGAGATTGTCAAATTAAAGAATATTTAATAACAAATATTATGACAGGTATTACATAAATGGAAATCTATTAGATAAAAGGAGTACATTTGTGTCAGAAATGCTAATAATTTTTCTTTATGGAGGTATGGAATAGACCAATATTCTCTGGAATCTCTCAAATAGTGAATGACAATAGTTTCCATAATACAAAAGATGTCGTCTTCTCCATTCCCTGTCTATTTTTTTTAAGATTTATTTACTTGTGCATATGAGAACTGGGGTACAAGCCAGAGGTGTGGGGGGTAAGAGGATTCACCAGAAACAGAGTGGGGAACAGGACAGGCAGATTGACTGAAATGCACTGCTAAGGGGAACAACAGGTGAGGCAGGAAAGTTCTGCTGTGCCATGTGTGTCACCAACCTGGGCAGGGATCAAACTCCTGCTGCATGGCTGTCAATGCATCACAGTGTGGTGCTTAGCCCCTTGCGCCAAGAGGGAACCCCCCCCCCCACCACCACTGGTCCACTTAAAAAAAAATGAATATTTTCACAGCTTTTTGATGTCTTTCATGCAATAGAACTTCAGTGAATAAATCTTGAGAGGCTATTTTTGAGACTTCTAGCTCCTAGAAAGTAAATACCTAATGAAAATACAGTGTTTGGAAGAGATACTATATATAATTCTAAGTTTAACACATCTTTACTTAAAAATTACAGATGTAAATACAAGCATATTTGTTTATGTGTTCAAAACTAGTTGTTAGAAATTTTCAACATAATTGTTTTAACACCCTCTCAGTTGGCCCAGGAAACATTATGATTTGAAATGAATTCACATTCTGCATAGAACCAAATTTCTTGGGTCAAGACATGTATCTTTTCCTACATTTTGAAAATAGTTCCTTTCATGCATTGAGTACATTTTTGTTTGTTGTTTTAAACATGGGAAGTATTTTCTACTATAACCACCTGATTCCCTCAGGACTTGATTTTTAGTAAAGAAACTAAGAGTAACACATTTATTTGTGTCTCTGTGTCAGAAACTCGATGCTATTATGGGTAATTCCCAAAATTCTGTAAGGTTCAGATAAGAGAAACTGAAGCCAATGTACAATGCTTATAGACATCAGGACAAAAACAAAGACATCTGACACCAACTTGTGATCTCTCCTCCTCACTCTCCAAAGGCCTCCAAAGATTGTAACAGGGTGGTCCCAGGAAAGGGGGAAGTTCCAGAATCCTGGTTCTGCCCTAAGTGGGTGGAGCTGAGTAGGGATAAGAAGATGTTGGAGAGAGAAAATAGGAGGACAGAAGGAAGGGACGAAGAAGGAAGCAGGATGGAGAGCATTAAGGAGGCTTGGAGGAGGCACGTGGAGCAGAGGGACATGTAAAGAAACTGTGCTTGCTTTTTGGTCTTGGACTGGTTGGAACAGATGTGGGTGAGAGACCTGTGGGGAGCTTAATAATGGCAGCTTTCATCTTGATTTTGATTTTGCTCTTTTCCTCCCAGACTTGTCTGACTCTTTCTGACCCTTTTCTATGGGTGTCCACTGAAAGGTCCTTCCAACTTGTGGCAGGCTTTGGGCCTTGCTTTGGGCCAATCCTATTTGGCTGGACTTTTACTCTCAAGGAGATGGGTAACTTTGGATGCTTAACTTAGTAACTATGTTCTTTGTCCTTTCTGTATTGTACCCTAATTGTATTAAAGTTCCTTTCCATTAAAGGTCTTATGTGTTTGTCTTGATGCGGCGGATGGCAGAACCCATTTAGTTTGCAGATTTGAGGGTTCTGGGGAGCACCTCTCCCTTCCCTGTAACAACAGGAAAGTTTACTCCTGACAGATGATGGCTTACCTTTCTCTGCATCATTTTCCTGATTACTTAGTATTATTACCTTCTCTCAGGAGCCTCTACTACCTACCTCTGGTAAATCTTTCCCTCAGTATCACCTAGTATTTAGCTTTAAAGAACTCTGGATGAATAGAATCTTTTCAGAGAAAAAAAAATACTATATTCCAATTTCTTTGGAATGTGTTAAGTCTAAATCTAAAGAACAAGTTCCTACTTTTAGAGAATTCAGTAATTAGGACTCACAGATATAAATAATTCAAAATTAAAAAATTTTAGAGCAAGAGAACAGAATCACATAATGTGTTCTTGCTTTGTACAAGATTCTTCATATTCCTGACTATCCTTTAAGTCTCACAATAGCTCTGCAAGCTTAGCATCAGTTTCCTATTGGTGTTGATCAGAGATTATCTAACCAGTGATACATCCTTGCGTAAGGGCAGAAGTTGAAATTTGAATCATCTGTGTGTATTCCAATATATAAAATTTTCAACTTTACTACACATCTTCCTATAAAATATTTTATCAAAATATTTCCAGAGGGGGACCTACCTGGTGGCCTGAAGGTTAAGTCTCTCAGCACTGTTACCTCTGAGGACTGATTTCCATGCCAGTACCTGGAGCTGACCCACCTAAAGCAAAGGACGGCTCCCGTCTCACTTACTGTTGCCCATAGGAGTGTATTTCAGTAGGATTGCCTGTTCCGTTCACCCACTCTGTCTCTGGTGAATCCTCTCACCAACCACACCTCTGGCCTATTCCCCAGTTCTTCCATTTTTTTTTTTTTAATTAAGAAATAAGTATTTCCAGAGGAGACTTTCAGTTTCAGCTCTGCAATGTTGAGAGCTGGAGAATATAGTTTCTACACTGAAAAGAAAGAAGCTGCAAAGTTACAAGTTACATAAGGGACTCTCGTGAATAGAATATTTTTTCAGCAAAAACTCATGTTCGGATCACCGCGAAGGAGATTGATCAGGAAAGTTTACAGGAGGCAACAACAAACCCCAAACCTAGAGAGAAACAGTTCAATGAAGGGAAAAACTGATCCAGGTATTTGTTTAACTGAGAAGTTTCCAAACATCATAAAACCTAGTGAGGTAAGTCAGCTTAGTGATTTCTAACACATTTCTAACTCAAGTATGGGTTGGCAATAGCCTTCGCTGCCCACAATAGAGATGCACAGTATACCTCTTCTCAGATTTTTCCTTCTGGGAACCCAGCAGGCTCTAACAAGATCAAAAACATCTTGAAAAAGTACCCCTTTGGTGACCATTGGACTAAAGCAGCCTCTGCTGATAAAGCCCCCCCAAATCAACTTCCCTACTTCTCTCTAAGACAAAGTCTTAATTTACAAGAAAAAGAGTTGAAAACTCTAACCTGAGGGCACTGATGAAAATCCACTGTTTCTGGGAGAAGGAAATAAAAGGAAAAGAAAACTTTGTACTTTGGGGTTGGTCAGAAAAGCTCAGGTTTCTATTTCACATTAAAAGGGGGAGGAATATTTGTGAACAGCACATTCCCTAAGGCACTGTTGACAGTGCCTGTCTAAAACTGGGTGTTAACCAGTACTCCATAAATAATAGAAAGGAAATAATGTTATCACAGCTGTCCTCATAAATTGAACATGTTACATGAAATTGACCAGAAAACACACTCAAGAAACAGCAACTGAATTATTCTATCAAAACAGTTTAAGAACACAGAAAATTGATTGCTGGAAGCTCATGGGTTTTGTGGGACTGGAAAATAGGTGTGTGTAGGGCAATTTAAGAGAATGAATTGGTAATGTCAAGACAATTAAATTTAATTATGTGTCTATAGAGAAAACACTAAATGCTATTTATCAAGGGAATGACAGGACTAAACATACAGTTTAGAAATTCACCTACCCTTGTTCTGTTTTTTCCCTTCCCTCTGAAAACAACAAATGTCTTATTATTTCCCCTTGTTTGTATACATATTATGGAAAATATTCCTGTAGATTACAAATATGCACACTTCCGAGTGTCTTGAGTTTTATTCTACTTCCTTTTTATTTTTTTGGAAATCTAATATTCGCATCAGTGTGTTTTGATGAGATATCTGATTGAAACAGCAACCAAAAGTATATTATGGGGGCCTCGCTGGTGGTGCAGTGGGTTAAGCAACACACCATGAAACAAACTGCAGCCACTGCTGCATGAGTTTGATCCCTGCCGCTGGCTAGGTAGGTTACCCACATGGTGCAGCAGACTTCTCCTGCTGTGCCCACTGCTCCCCTCAGCAGTGTGTTTCAGTCAATCTGCCTGTTCTGTTCCCCACTCTGTCTCTGGTGGATCCTCTCACCACCTGCACTTCTGGCCTGTACCCTAGCTTTTATATGCATGAATAAATAAATCTTTTTTTAAAAGTTTATTATATTCCTCATGAAAAATATCTCTAAAGTTCATCTTATACACTTCTGAATTGTTTACTTAAAAATAACAATAACCATTTTATAATCTTTACCTTGTTATTAAACACAAACATCACAATTTGAATTTTAAAACTGTTCACATTATCATTTCCAATGGTTCCATTTTTTTCAATATATTTCATTATTCCTTTTAATGTATTCAAACTACAATCAAAAGAGAGCTTAGAGTTGGACAAAAAAGTTTTGTGCAGACCAGTTTTATATTCTTCCAAGTCTGTATCCATCAAACATTTATTGAGTTTCAGCCATGCATTAGGCACCATGCCTATACTGTATCACTGGGAATAAAATTATGAATAAAATGTGTTTTCTGCTCCCTAAAGATATTGCAATCTAGTAAAGAGATATTCAAGTGTACCTGCCAGAGAGTGAATCTAACCAACTTAAGCCAAAAAAGGATTTATTGGCAGACTATCATATTGAATTGAGGCTTAGGAAACAGCAGTCTCCAAGAAAACTCTGAAAATCAAGGCAGTAAGAACCAGAGTAGTTCCCCAAGTATGGAAGACCCTCTCCTAAAAAAGAAAAAAGAGCAAAGGATTTTCTGGCCCACTTGTTGCTGCTGTGGCAGAATAAAAGTGAATCTTACTAGCTGTGTTTTTCTGACAGTCCTTAAAGTTTGAAAGTCATGGAAGAGAGAATCTGATGGATAACACATTTCAAATTGACTTTCTTAATGCAGGTTACAGTATAATGCATTGTTATATCTCTTTAAATTGTCTAGACTTTTAAACACATCTCACCGAGTTTGCAAGGTTTAGATTTTATGTTCTCATACTCTCAGACACATTTTGCAGGCAATCTAGTCCATCAGATGACTAATTTCATGCCTCGTGTGGAGGATGAACTAGTGGAGGCTTATTTCAATTTTATTATTTCACAGTCTTTAAGATGTCTAACAATTTTTAAAAATACAAATAAAATTCTAAAACTAAGGGAATCTTAATATGTCCATTTCATGGAATGTTATTTTTCCAATAAAGCTTATTTTAAGGGATATATTTATTTCCATAATATCTTTTGGAAAAGATTAAAAATTAAAATCAAGCACAAGTTTGCTTGAATATAAACCAAAATAATAGTAAGTGTGCTTATATAGAGGTGAAAAATAAAGGTATCCTTTATTATACAGTAATTCTATTCAACATGAATGGGAGGTCTAGGATTTCAATAGTGGGAGGTGGAGACTTTTGAAAGCCTTAAATTATATTTCCAGTTGAAAGTTACAGTAGTTATATTTCAAATGAATTTAAAATATCATAAATGACTTTAATAACACCCAGTTAATAAATTTCAACTATCACTATTATTCATCCAGTAATTCCATTATTTTATACAACTTGATTAATGTTTCTGACTCTTACTTGACTACAGTAAAATTTCATTTTGTTCAACCATTTAAAATAACTTGTATACAATAATATTCAGTGATTTTAGGTATATACTTCAAGAAATGTCAAATGTATACTCATACATTCATACATCTTAATTTCCCAAAAATTCCTTATGTATCTCATTGTAGTCAACCTGTTAGGGGGAAAGACCCTCCTGAATGGATTATACAAATAGGTTATGGACTTCGACCCCCATTCCAGACCTACAAGATCCAAGGACTACAAATC
>JAGFMF010011395.1:491050-514190 GCA_019455555.1 Galemys pyrenaicus
CCCCTTGTGTTATTCACTACGCTATTTTCCCTTTCCTTGTAAATAAAACCCTTTATTAACCTTTGTTGTGTGTGCCTGCAGTTGGGGCATTATAAGTGCCGTTCGAGCGCGCGGGTGAGAACCCAGTTAGGCAAACCCATTTTATATTAGGGTTGCCCTGTAACAAACCCTCAAAAAACCACTCTTATTCCCTGTCTGTACATAATTTTGCCTTTTCTAAGATTTGATGTAGAATCTTTTCAAACCATTTAAATAAAGTATGACTGTATGTACATTTTGTATTTGGCTTCTTTAGGTCAGCCTATTTTTGAAGTTCATCCTTGTTGTATCATTGTCACTGAGTAATACTCTATTTTATGGATATATTTAAAAATGTATATAAGTTCACAAGTTTGAATTGAAATGCATATTAACATATTCTAAGTACCAAATTTGTTGGTCCTTTTACTAATTATTTTGCCTATTTTAGGTTTATTGCATTTCAGATAAATTTATAGTAGTTTGTGAATTTGAGAGAAAATTCTACTTCCATTTTAATTTGTTCAATCTAAATATCAGATACTAATCTAATTTGCAGAGACTACCTTACAATGATTGTTGTCGGGCCTCCCTGGTGGCGCAGTGGGTTAAGCAATGCACTGTGAAGCAAACCGCAGCCACTGCAGCACGAGTTCGATCCCTGCCACCAGCCAGGAGGGGACCCACATGGCATAGCAGACCTCTCCTGCTGTGCCCGCTGCTCCCCTCAGCAGTGTACCTCCGTTGATCTGCCTGTTCTGCTCCCTGCTCTCTGTGGTGAATCCTCTCACCCCCCACACCTCTGTTCTGTAATCCAGTGCTTGTATGCATAAAGTAAATCTTTAAAAAAAAATGATTGTTGTCCATCTCATGTGTGTAATATAACTGTCCCGTATTTAATTCCATCTTTTTCTTTCCAGGATTTTACAGTTTACAATGTATAGGTAGGTGCCCTACTTAATTTGCTGAATGTGATCATAGATTCAATAATTTGATGTTATTGGTGTAACTTTTTATTTCCTTATGAAATTGTGTGTTTCTAGCATGCAAAAACACAAATGCATTTTAAATACTGTCTCTGTATTCTTTTACTGTGCTTCAGATTCTGTATATAGTCATATTTTCTAGGAATAAAGGAAAGAATCAGTTCTTATCCAATCAGTTAGCTTTTGGGTTTGTTTTTCTCCTTTGTACTGGTTAGGATCTCCAATACAATACTACTTAGAAGTAGTGAGAGTGAATCGCCAGAAGGCATTCATATATTCCCCAACTTTAGGGTTCTATACATGTTCACATCTATTGAGTATAATGGTATATATTTCTAGCCTACTGGTTTTATTCCCATGTAACTCCTGATTCTCTTTACATTTTATCAGTCAACAAGCCTAACAGATGTTATGTAACATAAGTTGTATTGATACCTTGTAATACTGATGTCACATCAAGAAAAGTGACTATAATGAAGTCAACCACTTGCTAAGATAACATTGTCTAGTATCATTACCAAAGTTTAACTGATTTTGTGAGGGATTAAAAAAAAGGCAAATCCAGAGGTAGAAGGGTGTATCATTTCTTTCTTCTATGGTCTTTGAGAGCAGCACTAATATTTGCAATTCTACACAGGACTTTACATTGCTTCTGATTTACCTTTTTAGCCAAGAATCAGTAGTTTTAAGAGCTTCCATTGAATCAACTATTTTAGCTCTAGTCTAAGCTCAGGGAATCAATGTAAATTTCCCCAAGATACAGTTACTCTTTTAAATAGCTACAAGCTTTTAATGGAAGAATTAGGGAAATATTTACTTCATAAACATATGGTGGCACCAAAGGACCCTCCAAATTGCTCAAATCTGGTAATTAGGCAAGAATCACAATTTGTCACAGAGATAACTAATGCCGACTTATTCAGGCTAAATAAGCGAGTCAATAGCTTACACTATTGCCCATCTCTCTTCTATCTGGGAAAACAGTGATCTAGTATACACTGCCATAATTTCTTTGAATAAAACAGAGTAATACTCTACCTTTTTCCCTGTTACATCTCTCTTGCCCTCAAGCGCTATTACCTGTCTTCTGCTAGATTAGGATTCTATCAGACCAAGCTCATTGAAGAATCACTGTCAGTTCTGGCCTACAGAGAGTAGCCAACGTTAACCTTCTCAAATACACTGAAATTCCAAAGGACATAAGACTTTAGTCACATGTAATTAAATTTATTTTTCCTGTCCACCACTATAATCTCTTCCTTAAAACTTTCCTGAAGGGATTGTGCCATCTCCATATAATTTACTGTAATCACAATTCTATTCAAGCATTTAGCTCCCCAACAACAAATTAAAACCAGCTGCAAGTATTAACACAGAATATTACATTTTATGTCACTGTAGCATCCCTCCCAGTGAGTAAAATCTTATTTTTTCAATCTTGTGTATTTATTCAGTGAAATATTCTCAATAGCCACTCCTATATCTATTTCTCAGTTTCAGTTAGCACATATTTACCTGTTAGCCAAATGTTCACTCTCGTTTGATGAAATGACTTACTGTAGCGGCAGGAAAGGTGGTGGCACTGGAAGCAGGTTTCAGGATGGTTCTGGGCAGACGGGTCAGGGAAGGAGAGTCTTGGAGCCCTCGGTGGCTTTTCATACTTTATTTAGTAGAGGTGGCCAGGTACATGGCAGGCAGGGGTGTCGGGGGGCCGGGAGGTTGGCAGGCCTCCCAGCCCCCAGTGCATCTCACCCTCTCGGCTGCTTCTTCTCTCTCTGCTGCTGCTGCTGCTTCTCTTCAGTTCAGTCTGTTCGTCCTCACAGTGCTCTCTGTTGGTCGATCCTCACAGTTCTGGCATCCTCATGACGCCGCCCATTTATGCCCGTGTCCAACACAGGTGCGCCCACTTGTGCATGCCCACCCTGGAATGCTCGCAGCACCTCAGGTGGTGGGAGGGTGGAAATACCTGATCAATCTTTACCCTACACTTATAACAAAAATTATATTTCTCTTCTCGCACTGTGCTGAGGGTTGGACATATTTATAACTATGAGTCAAGTATTAAAGATATGGATAACTTTAAGGGAGAAAAATGTCATATTACAAGGCACTTACCTCAGACAATATCTTAATATCCTCCGTCAAGCAATAGTGATGCTACTGTTCTCAATGTCCCTGGCCAGAGATACAAGGAATCCTGGGGTATTACTTTCTCAGGTCAGCCTTTCCCAGTGCTCCATGCAAGTTTTTAGCATCCGGCTTATTCTCAACCATAGTTCTGATGTCAGAAAACTCCTAGAAGTTGAGTGTTCCATATCTTTTGATTATGCTCGCATTTGGGACCCGCTTGTTTTGACACTCTAGCCTTCCCCATAGCAGGTAATAAACATAGTGCAGCGGCAGGATGCGGGCGGCACAGGAGGAAGGGTTCGGGATGGTTCTGGGCAGACGGGTCAAGGAAGGTGAGTCTTGGAGCCCTCGGTGGCTTTTAGGCTTTATTTAGAGGTGGCCAGGTACATGGCAGGCAGGGGTGCTGGGGGGGCCGGGAAGCTGGCAGGCCTCCCAGCCCCCAGCGCATCTCACCCTCTCGGCGGCTGCTTCTTTCTCTGCTGCTCGTCAGTACTGTCGGTCGGTCGGTCCTCGCAGTTTTCACAGTTCTGTCTGTTGGTCCTTGCAGTTCTGGCGTCCTCATGACGCCGCCCATTTAAGCCCGTGTCCAACACAGGTGCGCCCACTTGCGCATGCCCACCCTGGAGTGCTCGCAGCACTGCAGGTATCCATCATCAGTAGTGGGAGGGTGGAAATACCTGATCAACCTTTACCCTACACATAGCAAGACTATCTTCTTGATTTTGTAGCATCTCCTGAGCTGACAGTTGGCTGACGTGAGCCCGCCATACTTGGGAATAGTTTTAAAAATATAGAATAAATTCCTCCAAGAGGAGGAATGCCTGGCTCTCACAGCTTTCAAATGCTAGTGCTATTACATAAACCTGTGTATCTCCTTCCACTTGGTGCTCATTCAACTCTCCATGGTTGAATCTTTAAAATGTGGAGGCAAAGCTGCTGCTCTCCTGCCAGCCCGTGACTGTGCAGGTGTTTCTTTTCACAAACCTTTTTCTTTTACAAAGCAGCAGAAGCTCTCCTGTGGGCCTCTCATTTTCTTTCTCCTTTCCTAATAAACCTGTCCTTTTAAAATGTTAAAAAAAAAAAAAGTGGCAGTAAAGCAAACCAGGAGTTTTCAACACCTAATTTAAACTAACAATGAGTCATGGATTGACTTCTGAGGTCAAATTCAGAATCCTGTCTTGATTGGCTACTTTCTATTGTCTATTGTTGCTTTTAGTAACAGCTGGTTTGGTAGGTTTCTCCCAGAAAAAACATATCCTGGAACAAGTACTTAGAAACATGTAGGCTTTGGGAGTAGGGTTAATTGAAGAGACAAAATGGGAAGGGATAAAGAAAAACCAGTGACTGAGCATTTATGAAGTGGTCACTGTTGTGAGCAACAAGAGTTCAACTTATTCTCAGGGGATCATCTGAGAAACTACATTGAATGTACCATATTAATTATCCTTCCTGAAAAATAGGGGATGAAACATCTATCCAAGTATACCATTAGTTGGGACTCACTTATGGATGCTAAATTCTCCTTATTTCCTAATTCACTTGATTATAATCAAGTAATATTCCATAACAAAGAGATCAGATTGAGCACTTCATGTGAGAAACTGGCAAAGATGTGTGACTCTCCCAGTTGTGAAGACTGAAAGATGTGGCCTGAAGCCTCACATGTAACTATTGCAACAGCACAGCACACCTGTGCTCCTACATAATCCTCAAAGTAGTATTTAAATAATAAATTTTAATGGTGATTTAATTGTCAAAGGAATAAGGAGGAGCAAATTCCTAGCCAGTGAATGATGTCCTGAATGAACTCCACCCACATCACCACACCTACCATATCTCAGGAATGTGGATGGCAGCAAGCACAAGCTATGTTGTTCATGTTGTCAGTAAAAACTTCTCATTTCTATGTTGCACATTTTCATGCATTGGGTATGCACTGTGTCCTTTACTTCAGTAGTGTGTTTATTAGTAACGAGGATGACTGAATTATGGTGTGCTTAATGTGAAACATTCACAGTATTTTTATCCTTTTGAGGTAAGTGCCTGGGGTATATCTTTTGACATTGATGTTCTAATATAGCTCATTCATGTCAGCTTTCTTTTAATCCCATTTACCTTGACTGGAAAATCATTTGAGGAAGGTGGGTGAAGGTGGTGGAAACATCTTTATGCTCACTCATGCTATAATTATTTCAGAGGCTAAGGAAATTTAACAATGTACTGCACTTTAAGCACTTGGTGATAGTCATCATCTTTGATCAATGTTTTAAAGCTTCACTGCTGATAGGAAGGATGAAAAGCAATTATATTGCATTACTGTTGAGCTGTTATTCAAGGTCCATCATGATTTTCACTCTTTTTCCCCCTCTTAAGAATAATATGTTTTATAACACTCTGACACAAGCCATCATATTTTACTTTGAGTGGTTGCAACCCTCCTTTCTTCTAATTAAAACCATTGAGAAAGCATCTATGTCTTGAACTATTTATTATAAATAGGTTATGTTTATACTCACAGTGAGACCTTTTATATTCTTTTTTTGCTGTTACATTTAGATCTGCTCCTAAAATACAATCAACAAGCTCTGAAGCTATTTTAATAGTCTTATATAACCATTCATTACTTGAAATAGAGACTTGCATAAATGTTCATTATACTAGAATGATGATTCATGAGATACACTGCCTTTTCATGTGTTAATATTTTGAGTTAAATAAAAGCAAAAATGCATTAGATACCAAATATTACATATAAAACACACATTTGACTATTAAATCATAATGGGGTACTTGAATGAGAAAATTATCCAAACACTATATTTTTAAAATAAATTAATACCATACTCAGGTCAAAAATTAATTTTATAGTTATTAAAATAACATTTTTGCTATAAGCTAACAAATGCAATAAATATGTTCATTAAAAGTTACTTATAAAGAGAATGAATAATATGTGATATTTATACCTTAGTGTTAGGAGTGTGGAATTCAGTACTAGCAAAGTACTTTAGGAAAAAAAAAAAGTTTTGTTCCTTTGTTTCCGCTTTGCAGCAAGAACTTGATGAAGGACACAACAGCAGGTTTGCAATGCAAGACTGCTTGCTACTTGAGCAGAAGCTTTGTGTCATTTATTGAAAGCATACAGGCTGATCACTTGAGAATGGTATGCAGAACAAGGTCCAGGTGGCAAGGGGGACAAAGGTCTAGGAGGAACAGAGAAGGCGACTTTGTGACCATACTTCGAGAGACATTTGCATCCCCAAAGTATACATGTTGATGTCATTACAAGCAGAGATATCTTGAGACTACCATGGAGATAGTCACTAATCAGGTCAGCAGTGGCCTAGACATCCCAGGGCCTTCCTTGTGATGAGGGCTATTGTCCTTGGGTAATCAAGCACGAATGCTCTGCTGGGAGTTGCTGATAACAAATAGGACACAGTTGTCCATGAGTGGCCAGCTCATAGCAACCCACATTCCTTGAACTCTGGTGTACAATTATCCCATCAGCACAAGTTTTTTGAGATTTGAAACACAATTGGTATTTGCACTGTTTGTATTCAGTTACTAGTTTCTATCCTTCCCAGTCACTTCCTCCAAAATAGAAATTTCCTGAGACTAGCGCCAAACTGTTACAGGGCAACCCTAATATAAAATGGGTTTCCCTGACTAGGTCTTCACCCATGCTCTCAAAAGGCTTTTATAATAAGCCCCAACTGCAGGCACACACGACAAAAGTTATTAAAGGATTTTATTTTTCAAAAGAAGGGGAATAAAGTATTAATAACACAAAAAAGAAGAGAGGGATACAAATCTGAAAATATCAGATCTTCTGAGCTAGAATACAATGGCGCGTTGAAAGCTTGCTCTGTATCAAGGAAGATGGCTCCAAAGGAAGAGAGAGCCCGAGGCTCACCTCTCTGGTTTTATAGGCAGCGTGGCTGCTTAACTCCACCCTCAGTTTCCAGAGATCCACTCTTTGATAATCATCTTATCGGATTTGTGGTTCTGGAACACTGATGGTCTGGAGTGGGGGTTGGAGTCCACAAACCCATCTGTGTACTCCATTCAGGACTACCCTTCCCCCTAACAAAAGGACAGTTTCATACAGTTTTATCTATATCACCTGAACCTGGCACTTACATTGTGTTAAATAAATATTATTGTTATAGATTTACTCTGGCCCTTAACCAAGGCCATGAAAGGAAAAAATCAGGACGTACTCAAAGATTTTGTGAGGCCAAGTGCTTTATTTCACATTCATATGATATGGACCTTTTCAGAAAAATCTGGGCCCTGAATAAATGTTGGAAACTTCTTTTATGCTTAATTATCACTACATTTGCTACATGGATAAAAAATAGACAAAACCATATGGTTGAAGGTTAGTTCATGGAGGAAAAGGGGAGTGTTTCAGAGAGGCAACTTTCCAGAAATTGCTCCAAGGAGACAGAGCAGCCAGACCAGTTATCTGACCCTTTGAAATGCAGCTCTGTTTAGATAGGCAAGCTGAGACTCTGCCCTGAATCTCTGGATTTGTAAGCAAACTTGTTAATTGCGCCTTTATTGGTATGTTAATAGCACCTAGTCTAAACTATGACTTATTGTCCAACAATATTTCAACAATACTTCTTCCACATTATGATATCATGTTAACTAATCAGTATACCATTTGTTACTTATTGTTAAATGCTAAGTTTAGTATTTTGCATACCAGAGGTAAAGATCACCCCTAGAATTTTTAAGACTCCTATAAATTTCCCAGGGTTGATTTAATCATTAGTGCTGGTTGCCTTGTGTTCATCACTAACATCATCATCATCACATCATCACCTCACCAATCATAACCCTCAAAAAATTAAAACTACAACTACACTATGAGTCAAAACAACTTAAATGTATAGTGATAGCTGAATGGGTAAAGAAAATATTACAATATACACGCAAAATCATATTTGCAATATGAGTCATAGGCCTCCCTGTTGGCACAAGGGGTTAAGCACCACACTATGAAGCATCTGCAACCACTGCAACATAAGTTTGATCCACAGCCAGAGGGGTGACCCACATGGCGCAGCAGTCTTCTCCTGCCTCGCCTACTGCTCCCCTCAGCAGCATGTTCAGTCAGTCTGCCTGTTCTGCTTCCCATTCTGTCTGTGGTGAATTCTCTCACACCCCACATCTCTGGCATGTACCCCAGTTCTTGTGTGCATAATAAATAAATCTTAAAAAAAAGTTTTAAAATAAATAAAAGAAGGGATATGCCACATATGAAAACATGGATGTCTGGAGGGTGTTATGCTGAGAAAATAAGCCAGTAATGGATGGACAGACACTTCATGATTCCACTTATACGAGCTGTCTTTAATAATCAAACTTGGAGAGGGTCCTCCCCGTTGGAGCAATGGGTTAAGCAACACACTGTGAAGCAAACCTCAGCCACTGTCTCACATAAGTTCAATCCTTGCCCCTGGCCAGGGAGGGGACCCACATGGTGTGGCAGACCTCTCCGGCCTCGCCTGCTGCTCCCCTCAGCTTTGTGTTTCAGTCAATCTGCCTTTCTGTTCCCCACTCTGTCTCTGGTGGATCCTCTCACCTCCACACCTCTGGCCTGTACCCCAGTGCTTATATGCATAAATAAATAAAATCTTTAAAGAAAAATAGTCAAACTTTGAGAAATAGATACTTTGGTGGTTTGGGGGGGGTTGGGGGTAGAGTTAAATGGGAAGTTACTATTGAAGAGTATAAAATGATAAATAAATTGTAGAACTATACTGTGTGACATGGTATCTATACTTAACAATAATTGTGCTATTACAATTTTTATACTGCACATCACATGTAAGGTTTTACTACAAAAAAATATAAGATCATTAAACAGTATTTTATGGATATGGACACAGGAAAATACACTACAAAATTCTAGCAAAGAATTATCAACATATAAAATTAAATATAAAGTGTTACTAAGTGACCAATTCCAGGAATGTTAGTTGGCTTCATAGCTGAAAACTAATTAGTGAAGTAAGTGATATCACTGTAATTAAAAGGAAACATCACACGATCATTTTGAAGGAGACAGAAAAGACATTTGCTGAAGACCAACATCTTTTCATGATAAAATTAATACTAAATAACTAGTAACGGAGGAAACTTTCTCAACTTGATATAGTGCATCTATGAAAAACTCACAATTAGCATCTTAATGTCAAAGTCTAAATCCTCTCCTCCTAAGATGAGTAACAAAATTAAATGTCAGTGGTACACGTCTGTTAATATTGTGCTGTCATAGTGCAGGGAAAGGGGCACCCCAGAACCCCAATCCTGCCTGTTCTAAATAGGTTCTGCCATCCATCACATCAAGACAAAATATAGTTTAGTGCATAAGATATCTTTAATGGAAAGGAACTTTAATACAATTAATATGCAACAAATAATTGAAAGAATATAGTTTCCAAATCAAGCACCCAAATTTACCCATCCCCTGTGACTAATGTCCAGTCAAACAGGGTTGACCCAAAGCAGGGCCACTGAGGCCTGAAAGCCTTTCACAAGCCTTAGGTACTTCCTACTGGAGATCCATAGGAAAGAGGCAGAAAGGGCCCAGTACTTCTGAGATAGGAACAAAATAAAAATCAAGATAAAAGCTGCCATTTTAACTTCCCCAGGGGTTTCTCACCCACATCTGTTTCAATCAGTCCTGGACCAAAAAGCAAGTGCAGCTTCTTCACATGTCTCCCTGCTCCATGTGCCTCCTCCAGTTCACCTTCTGGTTCTCCATCCTTCTTTCTTCTTTCATCTTTTTCCCAGCTTCTCTCCTCCCTGCTCTGCTCCACCGTCCTTTGGGTGCAGTAGGGAACTTGGAACCGCCTCTTTTCTTGGGGACCACCCTGTGACAGTACTAGTGGCTAGTTAGGAGAACTTGGTGAAAATTTTTAAAATGACAACCCATTGGGAAAGGAAGAAATAAAGCAATTTCTATTTGCAGTTGGTTGAAAAAGGAAGATATAGCAAGGTTTACAAGGTTTCTTTTGGAAGTGACGAAATACTCTAACATTGACTTGGTGGAAGATAGTTGCACATGTCAGTGAGTTTAGAAAAAAAAAATGAGTTGTGTACTTTAAATGGATGAATTCTATTGTAATTCAATAAAAATGGTAAAATAAAAGAAAAATGATTAATATGTAAACAGTGTAATGTGGCAAATAAAAAGGGAAAAAGTTCAGATTGTGTGTTTATATGTCCCTCTAAAAAGAACTATGTTAATTTTTATATCACAACATACATATTCACTGCTGAGTTTTTGAGTATGGTAATTTAGTGTTTAGTAAATCACTGGATTAATATTATTTTAACTATCCAGTAATTTCTAAGACAGAACAGAAATATGTGAATAAAAATGATATTTGTTATGTGGTTATTTTCTTCTCCAGTTTTTAAGTTCATTCTATGTATTACCTAAAACCTTGGAATTACACAATAGGCAAACTGATTTCCTCATTTAAAAAAAAAATACTGAGAGAACAAAAATAAATTAAAGAAAAATGATCCAGGAAGATATTCATAAACAAGCATGAAAAGGAGTGAAAAAATAGAAAACTAATTATTATAAAATGAGATGTAAAAACTGTATTTGACAGTTAGGCAATGGAAAAATTATCGTCAGAGTCATATTAGTGGCATTCTGTCCATGAGAGAGAAGAATCCATCCGGACTTAGCAAAGAGTGTAGTGACTAGACTTAAGAAAGAATAGACAGACAATGTTTTATAGAATCCTTACTGCTTTGCAATGAAAGACAATCAACAATCTTAGGATATATATCCACTTAAATACAAGTGAGGATTTTTTTAAATAGTGAAATAGCCCACTAAAATATATTTGATCCTTTCTGCATTTATATTCATATATTCTACATATATTCTGCAGTTTTATTCATTTTCCTTTAGTTGCCATAATCATGACTATTCATATTTTGGTTAAGTGCTACTTAGGAACTTGACATTTCAATCATAGCTCACGAAGTAGGTCAGGATGTATGTTCTAAACCTCAACAAAATGAAACCTGAAAAATAGTAAAAAATGTAAAGGAATTAGACCTTTTTAACATGTTCAGGATTTAATCCAAAATTACTTATCACTCCAAGTATCAGGAAAATCTAAATTCTCATTTATAAAAAGCATGTTTATCTCTGGGATTTGTGTGCTAGGAGTGGCAAAAATTGCAGAATTGACTAGGTGCAACAGTGACTTGCCAACTGATCTTTTGCAAAAAATAATTACCGATATTTACAAGCTATAAGCTGATAAGGGGCTTATCTCCAAATTGTACATAAAGAGTTCAAATAATTTAAAAGCAAAATTTAAAAAACCCACAAAACTCAAAACACTAATACCCCAATTAATAAGTAGGCTATGGTCTTGAATAAATAGGTACCTGTGCAAAAAAAAAAAAAAAATATATATATATATATAAATGGCCAAACAGTCAATGAAAAGATGCTCAATGTCACTAATCATCAGGTACATACAAATCAAAACCACAATAAAAAATAGCCTCACATCTGTCAGGTAGCTACTGAAGACAAGAATGACAAGTGTTGACAAGGATGCAGAGAAATTAGAACTCTTGTGCACTGCTGGTGCATATATATAATGATGTCATCACTATGAAATGAAAAACAGTATGGAGGTTTGCCAATAAATTTCAAATAAACTCACCATGTTATCCAGCAATCTCAATTCTGTGTATTTAGTCAAAAGAACTGAAATCAGGAATTTGAAGATATATTATCACACCCATCTTTATTCCAGGACTATAGCCAATATATAAATTCATATATCTATTAACAGAGGAATGGATAAAGAAAATGAGCATGTATGCATGCTATGGAATGCAACCCAGATTAAAAACACAGGAAATTCCCTTTTATGTGATATGGATAAGGCATGAGGACATTTTGTGTTCTTATCACAATAAAATAAAATTTGAAAAATACAGATAAGTCAAAATGGTCATGAACTATGTTCAAATAACCCAGAGGAAAATAGGAAAGAGGAAACAGTGGGAGAAACACACACACACACACACACACACTATTACTACTAATTTAAATGCTTTTTAAAAAAATTTAGGTAAATTGTTCAAATTCTCCATTTCACTCTTATAATTCTCTTAGGACCTAGTCATTTAAAATGAGTTCTATATTTTACCTATCCCTTAAAATTATTTTTTTTATGTTACTCTCTGGTGAACAACAATTAAGTTTTATTTCACATTTTAATTCAACAAATATTTATCAACACTAGTGTTAGGTAGATAGTTTACTAGTCTTTGAAAGTTGTACATCTAAACAAGTCTAAAAAATGGCTACAGTTCATATTTCATCAACAACAATTCCAAACACTTCCCTATTCTAGAGTTTGTAGTGAAAAAATGGTGAGGAAAGACTTAAATTTCAATGATTACTAAGATATATACTTATCCCTCACTAGCAATTAATAGCAATTATTTAATATGACATTATTAAATAGTATTTAGAATGCCTTTTACTATGTAAATTACATTTAAAGTATATTCAGCAACACTAAGGAGCAAATAATTTTTCCAAGTAGAAATATGAAAACTTCTTACAAGAGATAACATTTAACTTTATATTCTAGAAGGGGTAATTTTTATGACAAGCAAAGGAAAACACACATAAAACAATGAAAGAAATGAAGCATACAAATATATTCAAATTGTTCTACTGAGAATTAAATTTAGAGAAAGCTATACATGATAAATTCAACTGTGCAAAAAATGTTGAAAGACTATCTAAAGTGAATGAATGAAAGGAGTTGGGAAAAGTAGAGGAGAGGACATTCCAAAAAGATGAATTGATGTGGTCAGAAAAATAACTAACTCTGTTACTGGGAACAATAAGATAGTGTAAGAACCAGTGACCAAGAATATATTTATAGGGAATGGTGTTACAGAAAAACAAATTATCAAAAAATATGGTTTAGAGCATCAAATTTGAGAGTTTAGCTATTGTTACAACCCAAAATAAATTAAACATTAGGTAACATAAAGTCCAGGTTTTGTTATTTGTGCTGTGATTTAATAGAATAATGAAAATTCACCAAGAGCAATATCTAAGAGTAAAACTTAATTTTTTGGTTTTCGTAAGTTTTAGTTAAAGAAAACCATGTCAAAGAAAATTAAACTGAAGGAATGTATTTATAATATTCAAATAAAGACTATATCAAGGTCAAACCATTGTTTTCTAAGAGATTTTGAAAGTATGAGAATCAATAACTATGAAACAGTAGAAGACTGTTTTAGACAATACATAAAAAATGCCTATTGTCTTCCGTGATTATGTTAAAAGCAGAGACCAAGAATAGCCCTATAAAGTAGGGGTAAATAAGAACAATAAAATAAAGTTGCTTTGGTACTTATCCATGCATAATATCTATGAGTCAATTTGAAAATAAGAAAGCATTTGCTTCTAAAATGAATCAGATGTTAGAGGTTCCACAGAAAATAATATGATCAGTTTCTAAACATCAGAAAGAAAATACTTAGATATTTCATGATCAAAAATTGTAAACTGGAAAGCGTAGACACATTAATGAATCACAAATTGAAGTATCAAAAAAGGGAACAATAATTATTTGTATTGATACAAGTAAAAGCTGGACCTTATTAACTTAAAACCCTGTCCAAAATCCAGAGTTGTAAAGACGGAGGACAAGTTCTCTGGAAAAATATCCTTTTTGCAAAAACTTTATATTTATTTGTCATATATCAGTTAGTCAACAATTAAACATTAGGGTCATTAATTCATCCATGTATTCAGCCACTATTTATTGTTCACTCTTTGTGACAATTTAGGTATTGCAAATACTGATAAGTATCTCATACATCATACTTGAAGGTTAAACAATGTCATTTATCCTGTCTGAACCTCTTGACAGACCATTCCATCATGAAATAAATTTTTTCCACTTTTGTTCTATTAAGTCTCCCATGGTATTTATGGGACAAGTTAAGAACTATAAACTAGAATGTTTTAGCTTGGATGGATACTTAACATGTTGAATAATCTAACTCACTCAGAGAGTACTAATTGGCTGCTATAAAGCTGAGGCAAATTTATAGCAAATTCTGAATCCTACTCAGTAAGACATTTTTGACAAAAAATTACAGTAAGTATTGATGGAAAGAGAATTAATTTTTTAGATGACATATACCTTTTAAGAATGGAAGACAGAATCTAGATACAAAAAATTTTTAACAGTCTGGAGACTGGTGGTGAATCTAAAAATATGAAACCTATTAAGAACATACAACACATTTTTCTGAGTTTCAAATAGCTCATTGAATAAATTGTCTACAGAAAAATTTCAGTTTTGTAGCAATAATCTTTGAGTTGACTTTTTAATTAATGTGAAATAATGTTACAGCCAAAATAACAAATGAGGCCTGAAGTTGAATGGATTACTAGAAATAGACTATCTAGTGTAACTTGTGGAAAAGAACATTAATTTATTACATGCTTTTTTTCCCCTGGCTAGAAAACAAGCAATGAAAGAGAAGAAACCTAGTCAATTAGAAGTAAGCTCCCGATGTTTAGATGCTCAGTTTTTCAAATAGAAACACAAAAATATGCTGTAAATAAAATGGAAATTGCAACCACAAAGAAATAATCATATATATTTTTAAATTTTGCATAATGTTTTAACACAAAAATGAAATGGCATTGGATATCTTATACTATACATGATACATTTTAGCATTGATAATATTGTATTGGTTTTTCAATTCCACGTATCTCCTCCAACAGTACAAACATTTTTTAAATTAAAACTGATTCATAAAGATAACCATTGTCTTATTAGTATTTCTGCTTAATATTCTATTACCTCAATGCACCATAATATTGACATATAAGACCCCTACACAAAAATATTTCTAATTTTCTCAGGAAAATGATTGAGTCATCTTTACTTGTACTTCATAAAATTTACTTTGTTTTTATTACCAGAAATTGTCACAGGTAAAAATTGTTTTAATTGTTATACATAGTCTCATATTTCAAAATGACTTTAGCAGGAAAGAAAATGTATCAATTTGTAATCCCAATTACAAACCAGGTAAAAGTCTTTCTCCCTTTGCTCTAGTGTCACAAGTTTTATTCTCCAGAAGCAGACACTGAGAAGGAATTTAAACTTTAATATCTATACTGGGAATCAACACTTAAGAATGGAAGAAAAAGCTGGTTTGGACAAAAGAAGAAATCAAACTGCAACAAAGAATAACAAAGCCTCGGCCAACATATCACTGCCCTGTTGAAATGACAGGACATTTATACCTCACATAGTACAGTATCTGGACTTCCATAGGAAGGACATGATTTGGAGGGAGTTGACTTTACAAGTGAGGTTGGTATGGAAGTGCTGACAGCTGGAGGCTCTGTATTGGTTGTACTCCCTGTTGTAAGCAGAAAGCCCACTGAAGCAGAAGTCAGGCAGTGCATCTCCAAGTTTATGACATCTTATGTCTAATTGTGACAGATTCTCTCAGTCGAACTCTGCACTTGAATTAAATCTTAGACTCTTCCCTTTGAAAAGCCTTATTATATTCATTTTTATTATTTATTTAAAGATTTTATTTATGCACACAAGAACTGTGGTACAGGCCAGAGTCAGAGTGGGGAACAGAACAGGTGGACTGACGGAAATACACTGCTGAGGGGAGCAGTGGGCGAGAGAGGAGAGGTCTGCTGTACCATGTGGGTTACCTCCCTGGGCGGGGATCAAACTAGTGCTACAGTGGCTGTGGATGCTTCATAGTGTGGTGCTTAATTCCTTGTGCCAGAGGGGAGACTCCTTAGACTATTGTTGATGTGACTATCTCATAGCAATTTTAGAATCTTCCAACAGAGATACCATGTTAAATATGGTTACTTGTATTTGTAGCAAGAAAATATCAAATATGTGCTCTATGATTTCCCAAATAACTTGAGATAAAGTCAGAGTAGAAAACAGCCAAGAAAGTCAAGATGTCATTAAGTTATAAATAAATTATGTAATACTCTATAGCTGTCTGAGAACACTGCTCTACATTAAAACATTGGAAGAGAAATTGTTTGTTTCCTGATCCACATAATGACCTTGTGCTATTATCTCTGTTTGATATAATATGTAGAGGTCAAGTGTTCAAACTGGTATACTAAGGTTTTACTTTATTAGTCTAGACACTAATATAATTATAATTAATATTTAACAGATATTAATATTATACAACATGATTTTAAAGGCATTATATTACTCAGCATTCACAGGAAAAATCCACAAAGGAAATGATTATAAAAACATGTGTTGACATTTAGTATGCATCAGACACAGTGTGAAGTGCTTTGCGTGGTATCTCATTTCATATTCCTGAAACTTTGAGGTAAGCATTAGCAATGTTGTCTCCACTTTAGGTGAAAAGATGGGAACTCAGAGGATCACCTTGTACTTACCAATCAGTCAGTATATGTGTGTCTTAGAGCCAGAGTTTTTAACCTCTATATTCTTGTCTGGAGATGGCATTTATAGTTATAACCTCCACTTCCAAAATGAGAAAACTGCATTTCTGTGAGGTGTGTCTGTTATTTGACTAAGTTCAGTGACTAGATGTCTCAATAGTTGATAATGGACATAGAGTAGAATTTATGAAATAATGACTGTAGTGATTACTGATAAGACATGACTATTTTTCAAATAAAATTTTCAACTTCTTGATGGGAAATATGACTGAAAATTAAAAATATTAAGTAATCATTTTAAATGTATAAATTAGATACTATACATACTATTTAGAAAATACCATCACATCTGTGGCCAAATTTTTCTACTGAAAGCAGATTAATATGTGTATTTCATTCAGATTTTGTTACTGTATATATGATCCCAGTAACCTATGTGAAAAAAAGTTCAATCAGATTCTTTATTTTGAAAGAGGAGAGATTCTTTTATTTTTCTATTTGTTCTTTACCTTGTAAAAGCTGAAAGAAAAAGAATGAACATTTTTGGGAGTGATGTTCCTTCAGTTCTGTGAAAGGTGAAGTCCTCAAACTCTTGTTGGTTTACAGACTTAAAGTCCCCATGTGAAATTCAAGGCTAGTCTCCATCTGACACAGACCACTCCAGATTCATGGCTGGTGGTTTTAATAAACGAGGGCTATTAAATACTTGACTTGTCTTGAGTGGGCAGTATTTACCCGTACCCTCCAGAAATTTGGGTTTATGTAAAAGCTTTAACCTTGTTTCATCACAAATACATTCCAATAATCACAATAATCCTATACTCCCTTTAAAAAAAAAAGAGATTAATTTATTTATGCAGACAAGAGCTGGAGTACAGTCTAAAGGTCTGGGGTGGTGAGAGGAGTCACCAGAGACAGACTGGGGAACACAACAGGAGACTGAATAAATACACTGCTGAGGGGAGCAGCAGGCAAGGCAGGAGAAGTCTGCTGGGCCCTGTGTGTCACCTCCCTGGCCGGCAAGTACTTCATAGTGCAGTGTTTAACCCCTTATACCACAGGTAGGTCCCCAACCCAGTACTCTCTTAAGACTTAGTCCTCGAAGATACTCCTAGTGGGAAAAATGTATATTTCCATGAAGAGCAGGTGATTAAGGAGTATCTGATTGTGCAGGTCTAGCTCACGGGAAACCTGGTGGTCATGGCCTCTCACTGACTCTTCCAACGTCACTACATAGTTTATAAAAAAAAAAAGCTGTCCTTTACATGGTTCCTAGAAAGTATGCCAACCTGCCATGCTTCCATACCTATGATCAACGAGGTGATGAATCTAATTTTTCACAGCTTATCGAGTACTTATCCGTTTAATGCTTAATATGAATATGTATTTTATCATATTTTCCATATTTAAGAATTCCAGCAGTTATTATGTTCATATATGTGATAAATAGACAATATATTTTAGAGAAAAATTTAAGAGCAGGAGCATGAATATAGATCTGAGACAACTATGGACTGTTTTCCATCTCAAATAAAACAGGATGTTTTCGAATGTTTTTCACAAAACACATTTAAAAGTCATTTGTTAGACCACTAGCTACACGCCAATTTTCTCAGATGCCTGGAGGTTCCCTCAGATAATTCTGGTTACTGTACTCTAAAGTCCAGTCACTTGATTCAGAGGCTTATCACATATAACTGGGGTAATAATAAAAAGAGAGTAATTTGCCATTTTCTTCTTGGAGTTTACTATGTCTATATCTAGTTGAATGCTGTTGGTCATCTCCCCTCTGCAGAAATTCTAAGAGTGTGTTCTATTATTATTGTCTTCCCACAGTCTCAGAAATTATTTCATCCAATTCTAAATGTCTGTTTATCTGCTGAAGTTGAAGTAGGAAAAGTGAAGAATTTCATCTCTGCTTCCCATTTCTACTCTTCCTTCTTCCTGGAAGTCTGAGGTTCCTATGAAAAGCAAATGGGTAGATATATCTCTCCCCTTAGCATTCCAGGCTACAACATGCTCTGCTTTAACAACTTATCACTATAAACGCCAACAGTCAGTCAGTCTTCATGAGCAAGTTGAGCGGTGCTGGTTTTATTTGGAATTGTTGACGATGTGGCAGTTCCATCAAGTAAGCCAAAACTCAGTTTCCAGGGCTCTTGTGTCCACTTGACTTTGGAATCTTAGAGATACCATCTCCATTCAGCTAGCAACTATCTAGACAGGCATTGTTGCTTTCCCCACTTTGTTCTCCTCTTGTCAGAGAAGACTCTGAGAAGCCTAGTGGCAGGCTTGGAATAGTATAAAGCTGTGTTCTATTGTTGTCTTTCTTTTTAAAGTAATTTTGTGACAAGATAGATAATCCTCCTTCACTGTGTTTGCGAATCCAGAGTCTCTATTTTGTGACAGTGAGTCCCTATTTCGAAAGGACAGTAGCCCTTAACACAGCCCTTCCTCATGCAATGTCTGCCTAATGATATCTCCCGTTGTTCTTTATCTCCCAGATGTTACTTCCCCTGGAATTGTTTTAGCTTTCCTGTCATTATCCCAGTTTGCCCAGTCTTGACAATTCTCTCCCTGTCAGTTCTTTCATATCCAGTCTGGTTTTTGTATCAGCTACAGAGCTTCAACTGCTGGCAAGCTTCCCAGGAGTTTGGCCTAGAGCCAGCAAACATTAATCTCTCAGACATCTCTGCAATTCAGAACTAGAACTTTTCTAATACAGCAGGCTGTATCCAAATGGAATCAGAGTCTAAGGAAATAGTTTTTTGTCCCTGAGTTCAGTGACTCTCTTTTTCCTTTCTGATGGGTCAGTCCAGGGCTTTAGTTAGAAGTGAGAATGTTGTGGAAACTGTATCCTACTCTTAGCCAGTATTTACAAGTTGAAATCAATATTTACATCTCTAGCAATTTCTCCAGACTCAGATGCTCTGATGTTTTAGGGGCATTATTTATCTTCCCAAGTCACATATTCATTTGTCTTGAAAATTTCTCCAAAGACCCTAGCATTATCTATAATATTAGGACCCTTTAACACCTTCATGCTATAGTATGGTCAACTTCTTTATCTTCCCCTCCCAATCCCAGTCTTCATAAACAACCAGAGGAAGTCAATGCACTGAAAAACAAGCAGATTTATCTCCCCATAAACAACAACAACAAAAATGCACCTGGTTACTAGTTTCCAGCAATTTTATCTTCCATACTTTCATTTTAAGTTGATTGCATGTCTCAAGGAACTTTGAGTTACTGCCTTATCCTAGACACTGCATTCATTTATAGTAGGTTGTGTCCTTCAGGCAAACAGTATAGTAACTACACCACTGATCCCCAGTATTTCCCAAGCTCAAGACCCTCATGAAGTATCTAGTTTATCCCAGTCATTATTCCAGTTTGTCCAGTCTTGAAAATTCCCATTATCTACTTTATAACCAAGGACTGTATCTGCCATGACTGAGTTGGTCTGACTGATGTCTACCCCCTCCTTGTTATCAAACCTCAACCCAACAGATGAGTGTACCATTTCTGAGTAGTTTAAATGAATATATTCTGTTGTAGGGAGAATATGTTCTTTGTGATAATATAAAAATTTTAATTTATACCTTCAATTATTAAGAGTACTTTACAAAGTCCAGTTTGAATATTCATATTTATGATCCTGAACTACCATATACAGGAAAAACTGCATGCATAATTCCCATTAATCCATATGCCAATAACAAAGAGAATTAATTTTTAAAAATATTTATTCATTAATTATAACAAATATGTGACTCTGGTATATGACATTGATAATGGGGTGGGTGGATATTGCTTGTGTGGGGTCAGGGGATACATAAGAAATCTATCTACCTCTTAATTTTATTGTAAATCTAAAACTGCCCACAAAAAGCAAAGTTACTTCAGGCTGGGCCTCCTGTATGGCACAGGGGTTAAAGTCTCAGTGCTATCAAACTATCACCAGCCACTGTAGCAAGAGTGCAATGCCGGGCCAGGTAGCTGACCCATGTGTTGCAGCAGACCTCTCCTGTCTTGTCAGCTGCTTCCCTCAGCAGTGTATCTCAGTCAACCTGCTTGTTCTCTCCACTCTGTCTCTGGTGAATTCTCTTACCTCCCACACCTCTGGCTTGTACCCTAGTTCTTGTACGCATAAAAAGATTAAAAGTAAATCTTTGAAAAAATACTTCAGGCTAGCAAGTCTGGTTGAACATTCAGAATCAAAAACAATCAAAGTAATCCACTGCACTAATAGATTGGAAAGAAAGTCTATATGATCACAAGATTGTGCATGTGCACACACACCCAAACACAAAGAATAATATTCAATACCCATTTGTGATGTAAAAATATTACTAGAGCAACAGTAATATAGAAATTCCTTAATTTGATGAGGAACATCTAGCAAAAATCAAGTAGCATTTTTTAATAGTAATTAAAAATGTATGCTTTACCTCAAAAACAGGAAAAAAATTCTCTAAGAAGACAAACAGGGTCAAGGCAATGATGTCCTCTCTCACCACGCCACTTCAATGTAGTATGGAACTTCTTGCGAGCAAAATAAGAAAAATAGGTTAATAATAATAAAAATACATTAGAAATTGATGATATAAAACTCTCTATAGATCACAAGATTTGTATGTATAAAATCTCAAAAAATTTATTTCTCAAAAATTTGTATAACCATAAGCAAATATAACAACTTCACTGCATAAGAGATTAATGTACAAAAACTTTGAATAGGTTCATACAAGAGGTTAAAACTATTTTAATAGTAAATGTAAGACAGTAATAAGCATTTGCCAAAAGTTGTAGAACTTTAAGGAACAAACAGTAAAGCTTACTATATATATTTTATATGTAGTATATACTTACAAATTATATAGTATGTAGAAAATTTTAAGAAGCGTTTAGGAAGTCAGGTGACTCAGCACATAAAGTAGAATGTAACAGAATTAAATAAATGTATTACAATTCTATGAAACAATATTACTGAATGGACTGGGCTAATAAGTGCTTTTTGGAAATGAGTGGAATTTGTAAAGGAAAGGGAACTCTATATAAGACTCATACGTTCATTGATATGTCCACTGAAATGAACAAGTAAATGAACAGTGGGTGGTGGAAACCAGGATTCTTTTTTAAATAAAAAAGAGCATTAATAGAATTAGTGTGTAATAAAGAGAAGAAGAGAGACAGAATATAGTTTTCGAATGAAGTACCCGAAGTTACCCATTCTCTCACGGGTAAATGTCCAGTCAAATGGCGTTGGCTCAAAGCAGGGCCACTGAAGCTTAAAGCTTGTGACAGGTCCAAGACACCTTTTGGTGCCATAAGAAAGAGGCAGAAGGACAAGTCTGGAAGGAAAGGAGAAAAAAAATCAAAGCACAAGTCAAACTAAAGGCTGCCTTTGTCAGCCTCCCTAAAGCTCTATCACCCATGTCTCTTTCAATAGTCTTCTTCTGTGCCCCACCCCCCCAAATACCTATTGCAATGCCAATACCAAAAAAAAAAAAAAAAAAGCTCAGTTTCTTCTTCACTTGTATCCCTATTCCATTTACCTCCTCAAAGTCTTCTTCCTTCTCCAAGTCTTTTCCAGCTTCTCCTGGATACTCATATCCATCCTTCAATAGGTGTGGCAGGGTACATGGAACCTACATTTTCTATGGAGATTACACTGTACCAATTAAATTTACCAACTATGTTGACACTTCACAGAAAAAAAAAATAGATATTTTTAATCAGAATTAAAATTCTGTATTAGATTTTAATACTACATTAGAAAAATGTTTTTCCGTTTGTGTCTAATTTTATTAATTAAATGATAAATATAAAAATTGTAAATCTATTTTGGTCATATTTATGGAATCTTAAAACAAGAGTGCTTTGAAATGGGAAGATTTCCTTTAACTCATTTATTTTTTAACAAACAAAGTGGTGATGGGAAAATCTTTATTTAAGAGAATCCAACAATAACAGAACAAAGAATGCTATTTATCATTATAGAACAGTGATAATTGCACACTATGTTAATGATTACATTAATGAATTAACAGTTGGCGTTTAAAGGCTTGGGAGAACTCCTCAAGCAAATAAACATACAGGTCTTAGGATACAGGCTGCATTTTTCAGCAATAGCATTGACTTAATATTTTTGGAAAATTCTATCTTTATTATACAAAGATTCATATCTTTGGAGTAGCCTAATTTGTAATATAAAGTGTTAATGTGTAATCCAATCAACTGTTTATCCTATGTCTGAAATTTAAATTTAAAAATCCTACTATCAAGAAGAATGAGGGGCCTCCCCTGGTGGCGCAGTGGGTTAAGCAATGCATTACGAGGCAGATCGCAGCCACTGCAGCATGAGTTCGATCCCTGCTGCCGGCCGGGGTGGGGACCCACATGGCGCAGCAGACCTCTCCTGCTGTGCCCGCTGCTCCCCTCAGCAGTGTACTTCCATTGATCTGCCTGTTCTGCTCCCTGCTCT